>CM026216.1:2436231-2510658 GCA_014839995.1 Xenentodon cancila | reverse complement strand
ATGAAGGTGGGTGAGGCAGGATGAATGTGGGTGAGGCAGGGTGACGGTGGGTGAGGCAGGATGAAGGTGGATGAGGCAGGATGAAGGTGGATGAGGCAGGATGAAGGTGGGGTGAGGATGGATGAAGGTGGGTGAGGCAGGGTGAATTTGGATGAGGCAGGGGTGAGGCAAGATGAAGGTGGGAGACGAAGGATGAAGGTTGATGAGGAGGGGTGAAGGTGGGTGAGGCAGGGTGAAGGTGGGGTGAGGCAGGGTGAAGGTGGATGAGGCAGGGTGAGGCAGGATGTAGGTGGGTGAGGTAGGATAAAGTTAGGTGAAGGTGGATGAAGCGGGTGTGGAAGGGTGAAGGTGGGTGTGGACGGATGAAGGTAGGTGAGGCAGGATGATGGTGGGTGAGGCAGGACGAAGGTGGGTGAGGCAGGATAAAGGTGGATGAGGAAGGGTGAAGGTGGGTGGGGCAGGATGAAGGTGGATGAAGGCAGGATAACGTGGATGAGTGTGGATGAAGGTGGGTGAGGCAGGATGACGGTGGGTGAGGCAGAATGAAGGTGGAATAGGAGGGGTTAAGGTGGGTGAGGCAGGGTAAAGGTGGGTGAGGCAGGTGAAGGTAGGTGAGGAAGGATTAAAGTGGGTGAAGCCGGATAAAGGTGGGTGAGGCAGGATGAAGGTGGATGAAGGCAGGATAACGTGGATGAGTGTGGATGAGGGTGGGTGAAGCAGGATGAAGGTGGGTGAGGATGGGTGAAGGTGGATGACGCAGGGTGAGGCAGGATGAAGGTGGATGAGGCAGGGTGAGGAAAGATGAAGGTGTATGAGGTGGGTAAGGTAGGATGAAGGTGCGTGAAGGTGGGTGAGGCAGGATAAAAGTGAGTGACACAGGATGAAGGTGGGTGAGGCAGGACGAAGGTGGATGAGGCAGGATGAAGGTGGATGAGGCAGGATAGAGGTGGGTGATGCAGGGTGAAAGTGGGTGAGGCAGGATGAAGGTGGGTGAGGCAAAATGAAGGTGGATGAGGCAGGATGAAGGTGGATGAGGCAGCGTGAAGGTGGATGAGGCAGGGTGAGGCAGGATGAAGGTGGGTGAGACAGGATGAAGGTGGATGAGGCAGGATGAATGTGGGTGAGGATGGATGAAGGTGTGTGAGGCAGGGTGAATTTGGATGAGGCAGGATGAATGTGGATGAGGCAGGATGAAGGTGGATGAGGCAGGATGAAGGTAGATGAGGCAGGATGAAGGTGGGTGAGGATGGATGAAGGTGGGTGAGGCAGGGTAATTTGGATGAGGCAGGGTGAGGCAAGATGAAGGTGTATGAGGTGGGTGAGGCAGGATGAAGGTGGGAGACGAAGGATGAAGGTGGATGAGGAGGGGTGAAGGTGGGTGAGGCAGGGTGAAGGTGGGTGAGGGAGGATGAAGGTGGATGAGGCAGGGTGAGGCAGGATGAAGGTGGGTGAGGCAGGATAAAGTTAGGTGAAGGTGGATGAAGGCGGGTGTGGAAGGGTGAAGGTGGGTGTGGACGGATGAAGATAGGTGAGGAAGGAATAAAGTGTGTGAAGCCGGATGAAGGTGGGTGAGGCAGGATGAAGGTGGGTGAGGCAGGATAAAGGTGGATGAGGAAGGGTGAAGGTGGGTGGGGCAGGATGAAGGTGGATGAAGGCAAGATAACGTGGATGAGTGTGGTTGAAGGTGGGTGAGGCAGGATGAAGGTGGGTGAGGCAGGATAAAGGTGGGTGAGGCAGGATAAAGGTGGGTGTGGAAGGATGAAAGGTGGGTGAGGCAGGATAAAGGTGGGTGTGGAAGGATGAAGGTGGGTGAGGCAGGATGAAGGTGGGTGAGGCAGGGTGAAGATGGGTGTGGCAGGATGAAGGTGGGTGAAGCAGGATGAAGGTGGGTGAGGATGGGTGAAGGTGGATGACGCAGGGTGAGGAAGGATGAAAGTGGATGACGCAAGGTGAGGAAGGATGAAGGTGTATGAGGTGGGTGAGGCAGGATGAAGGTGGGAGACGAAGGATGAAGGTGGATGAGGAGGGGTGAAGGTGGGTGAGGCAGGGTGAATGTGGATGAGGCAGGGTGAATGTGGATGAGGCAGGATGAAGGTGGGTGAGGCAGGATGAATGTAGTTGAGGCAGGATGAAGGTGGATGAGGCAGGATGAATGTGGGTGAGGCAGGGTGAAGGTGGATGAGGCAGGGTGAAGCAGGATGAAGGTGGGAGAGGCAGGATGAAGGTAGGTGAGGCATGATGAAGGTGGGGTGTGGCAGGATGAAGCTGGGTGAGGCAGGATGAAGGTGGGTGTGGCAGAATGAAGGTGGGTGACGCAGGATGAAGGTGGGTGAGGCAGGATGAATGTGGGTGAGGCAGGGTGACGGTGGGTGAGGCAGGATGAAGGTGGATGAGGCAGGATGAAGGTGGATGAGGCAGGATGAAGGTGGGTGAGGCAGGGTGAATTTGGATGAGGCAGGGTGAGGCAAGATGAAGGTGTATGAGGTGTGTGAGGCAGGATGAAGGTGGGAGACGAAGGATGAAGGTGGATGAGGAGGGGTGAAGGTGGGTGAGGCAGGGTGACGGTGGGTGAGGCAGGATGAAGGTGGATGAGGCAGGATGAAGGTGGATGAGGCAGGATGAAGGTGGGTGAGGCAGGGTGAATTTGGATGAGGCACAGTGAGGCAAGATGAAGGTGTATGAGGTGTGTGAGGCAGGATGAAGGTGGGAGACGAAGGATGAAGGTGGATGAGGAGGGGTGACGGTGGGTGAGGCAGGGTGAAGGTGGGTGAGGCAGGGTGAAGGTGGATGAGGCAGGGTGAGGCAGGATGAATGTGGGTGAGGAACGATGAAGTTGGATGAGGAGGGGTGAAGGTTGGATAGGCAGGATGAAGGTGGGTGAGGCAGGGTGAAGGTGGGTGAGGCAGGGTTATTGTGGATGAGGCAGGGTGAGGCAAGATGAAGGTGGAAGAGGTAGGATGAAAGTGGATGAGGCAGGATGAAAGTGGATGAGGCATGATGAAGGTGGATGAGGCTGGTGAAGGTGGGTGAGGCAGGATAATGGTGGGTTGGGCA
Source organism: Xenentodon cancila (assembly GCA_014839995.1). NCBI lineage: Eukaryota > Metazoa > Chordata > Actinopteri > Beloniformes > Belonidae > Xenentodon > Xenentodon cancila. Next base: position 2,507,604 of record CM026216.1, on the reverse strand, counting down.
GAATGAAGGTGGGTGAAGCAGGATGAAGGTGGGTGAGGGAGGATGAAGTTCGGAGAGGCAGGATGAATGTGCTTGATGCAGGATGAAGGTGGATGAGGAAGGATAAAGGTGGATGAGTGTGGATGAAGCAGTATGAACGTAGGAAAGGCAGGATGAAGGTGGTTGAGGCAGGATGAAGGTGGTTGAGGCAGGATGAAGGTGGTTGAGGGAGGATGAAGGTGGGTGAGGCAGGGTGAAGGTGGATGAGGCAGGGTGAGGCAGGGTGAAAGTGGGTGAGGCAGGGTGAAGGTTGATGAGGCAGGGTGAGGCAGGATGAAGATGGGTGAGGCAGGATGAAGGTGGGTGAGGATGGATGAAGGTGGGTGAGGCGGAATGAAGGTGGATGAGGGTAGAGTGAGGCAGGATGAAGGTGGATGAGGCAGGATGAAGGTGGGTGAAGCAGGATGAAGGTGGGTGAGGCAGGATAAAGGCGGGTGAGGAAGGATGAAGGTGGATAAGTGTGGATGAAGGTGGATGAAGGCAGGATAAAGGTGGATGAGGCAGGATGAAGAGCAGGATGAAAGTGGGAGAAGCAGGGTGAAGGTGGGTGAAGCAGGATAAAGGTGGATGAGGCAGGGTGAGGAAAGATGAAGGTGTATGACGTGGGTGAGTCAGGGTGAAGGTGGGAGAGGCAGGATGAAGGTGCATGAAGGTGGCTGAGGCAGGATAAAGGTGGGTGATGAAGGATGAAGGTGGGTGGGGAAGGATGAAGGTGGTTGAGGCAGGTGAAGGTGGATGAGGCAGGGTGAGGCAAGATGAAGGTGGATGAGGCAGGATGAGGAGAGATGAAGGTTTATGAGGTGGGTGAGGCAGGATGAACGTGGGTGAGGCAGGATGAAGGTGGGTGAGGCAGGGTGAAGGTGGATGAGGCAGGGTGAGGCAGGATGAAGGTGGGTGAGGCAGGATGAAGGTGGGTGTGGCAGGAAGAAGGTGGGTGAGGCAAAATGAAGGTGGTGTGGCAGAATGAAGGTGGGTGAGGCAGGTGAAGGTGAGTGAGGCAGAGCGAAGGTGGATGAGGCAGGGTGAGGCAGGATGAAGGTGGTTGAGGCAGGGTGAGGCAAGATGAAGGTGTATGAGGTGGGTGAGCCAGGATGGAGGTGGGAGAGGTGGATTAAGGTGCTTGAAGGTGGGTGAGGCAGGATAAAGGTGGGTGATGCACGATGATAGTGGGTGACGCAGGATGAAGGTGGGTGAGGCAGGATGAAGGTGATTGAGGCAGGATGAAGGTGGGTGAGGTAGGGTGAAGGTGGGTAAGGCAGGTGAATGTGGGTGAGGCAGGATGAAGGTGGATGAGGCAGGATGATGGTAGGTGAGGCAGGATGAAGGTAGGTGAGGAAGGAAGAAGGTGGATGAGGAGGGTGAAGGTGGGTGAGGCAGGGTATGGTGGATGAGGCAGGGTGAGGCAGGATGAAGGTGGGTGAGGCAGGGTTATGGTGGATGAGGCAGGGTGAGGCAAGATGAAGGTGGATGAGGCAGGATGAAGGTGGATGAGGCTGGTGAAGGTGGGTGAGGAAGGATGAACGTGGGTGAGGCAGGATGAAGGCGGGTGAGGCAGGATGAACGTGGATGAGTGTGGATGAAGGTGGGAGAGGAAGGATGAAGGTGGGTGAGGCAGGATGAAGGCGGGTGAGGCAGGATGAACCTGGATGAAGGTGGATGAAGGTGTATGAAGGTAGGAAAGGCAGGATGACGTAGGATGAGGCAGGGTGAGGCAGGATAAAGGTGGGTGAGGAAGGATGAAGGTGGATGAGGCAGGGTGAAGGTGGGTGAGGCAGGGTGAAGGTGGATGAGGTGGGTGAGGCAGGGTGAAGGTGGATGAGGCAGGGTGGGGCAGGATGAAGGTGGGTGAGGCAGGATGAAGGTGCGTGAAGGTGGGTGAGGCACGATAAAGGTGGGTGATGCAGGACGAAAGTGGGGTGATGCAGGATGAAGATGGGTGAGGCAGGATGAAGGTGGGTGAGGGAGGATGAAGTTCGGAGAGGCAGGATGAATGTGCTTGATGCAGGATGAAGGTGGATGAGCTTGGATGAAGCAGTATGAAGGTAGGAAAGGCAGGATGAAGGTGGTTGAGGCAGGATGAAGGTGGGTGAGGCAGGATGATGGTGGGTGAGGCAGGTTGAAGGTGGGTGAAGGTGGGTGAAGGTGGGTGACGCCGGATGAAGGTGGGTGAGGCAGGATGAAGGTGGGTGAGGCAGGTTGAAGGTGGGTGAGGCAGGGTGAAGGTGGGTGAGGCAGGGTGAAGGTGCGTGAGGAAGGTTGAAGGTGGGTGAGGCAGGATGAAGGTGGGTGAAGGTGGGTGAGGCAGGGTCAAGGTGTGTGAGGCAACGTGAAGGTGGATGAGTTTGGATGAAGGTGGGTGAGGCTGGTTGAAGGTGGGTGACGCCGGATGAAGGTGGGTGAGGCAGGATGAAGGTGGGTGAGGCAGGTTGAAGGTGGGTGAGGCAGGGTGAAGGTGCGTGAGGAAGGTTGAAGGTGGGTGAGGCAGGATGAAGGTGGGTGAAGGTGGGTGAGGAAGGGTGAAGGTGAGTGAAGGCTGGGTGAAGGTGGGTGAGGCAACGTGAAGGTGGATGAGTTTGGATGAGGGTGGGTGAGGCAGGGTCAAGGTGGATGAGTGTGGATGAGGCAGGATGAAGGTGGGTGAGGCAGGATGAAGGTGGGTGAGGCAGGTTGAAGGTGGGTGAAGGTGGGTGACGCCGGATGAAGGTGGGTGTGGCAGGATGAAGGTGGGTGAGGCAGGATAAAGGTGGGTGAGGCAGGGTGAAGGTGCGTGAGGAAGGTTGAAGGTGGGTGAGGCAGGATGAAGGTGGGTGAAGGTGGGTGAGGAAGGGTGAAGGTGAGTGAAGGCTGGGTGAAGGTGGGTGAGGCAGGGTGAAGGTGTGTGAGGCAACGTGAAGGTGGGTGAGACAGGATGAAGGTGGGAGAGGCAGGATAAAGGTGGGTGAAGGTGGGTGAGGCAGGATGAAGGTAGGTGTGGCAGGATACAGGTGGGTGAAGGTGGATGAGGCAGGGTGAAGGTAGGTGACGCAGGATGAAGGTGGGTGAGGGTGGTTGAGGAAGGGTGAAGGTGTGTGAGGCAGGAAAGGTGGGAGAGGCAGGATAAAGATGGATGAGTATGGATGAAGCAGGATGAAGGTGGGAGAGACAGGATGAAGGTGGGTAAGGGAGGATGAAGGTGGATAAGTGTGGATGAAGGTGGATGAGGCAGGATAAGGATGGGTGAGGATGGATGAAGCAGGATGAAGGTGGGAGAGGCAGGATGAAAGTGGATGAGTGTGGATGAAGGTGGATGAACGCAGGATAAAGATGGATGAGTGTGGATGAAGAGCAGGATGAAGGTCGTATTTAACCGGAGACACCGGACAGACTGTGTCCACAGTGGACAGATTTCCACCCCGGTGAATTACGAGAAGGTCCGGAGCCGCTCTTCCTCGAGGGTTGATGTTAGGAAGGGAGAAGTCCTGCCCATCGGAGTCCACCCAGCCAAACCAGCAGGCCGAGGTGGTTTCCCGTGGTCTCTGCTGCTCTCTGGGACCCACGCCGGACATGGCTGTCGCCGATCAGCCACAGTCATGAGAGGAAAACAAGTTATGGATGTGTTCTTTACCAGCTGTCAGCGTGTTGTTTCTGGACAGAAGTGTTTCCCTGATACACGGGCACACGGGTCCACCAGTACACGGGTGAACTAGTACACGGGTAAAACTAGTACACGGGTCCACCAGTACACGGGTGAACTAGTACACGGGTCCACCAGTACATGGGTAAACTAGTACACGGGTCCACCAGTACACGGGTAAACTAGTACACGAGTTCACCAGTACATGGGTAAAACTAGTACACGGGTCCACCAGTACACGGGTGAACTAGTACACGGGTAAAACTAGTACACGGGTCCACCAGTACACGGGTGAACTAGTACACAGGTCCACCAGTACACGAGTCCACCAGTACACGGGTGAACTAGTACACGGGTCCACCAGTACATGGGTAAACTAGTACACGGGTCCACCAGTACACGGGTGAACTAGTACACGGGTCCACCAGTACACGGAGGAACTAGTACACGGGTAAAACTAGTACACGGGTCCACCAGTACACGGGTGAACTAGTACACAGGTCCACCAGTACACGAGTCCACCAGTACACGGGTGAACTAGTACACGGGTCCACCAGTACATGGGTAAACTAGTACACGGGTCCACCAGTACACGGGTAAACTAGTACACGGGTCCACCAGTATACGGGTGAACTAGTACACGGGTCCACCAGTACACGAGTCCACCAGTACACGGGTGAACTAGTACACGGGTCCACCAGTACACGGAGGAACTAGTACACGGGTAAAACTAGTACACGGGTCCACCAGTACACGGGTGAACTAGTACACGGGTCCACCAGTACACGAGTCCACCAGTACACGGGTGAACTAGTACACGGGTCCACCAGTACACGGGTGAACTAGTACACGGGTCCACCAGTACACGGGTGAACTAGTACACGGGTCCGCCCCCCTCTCCTGCTGCACATGTTGCAGCTGCGGTCTTTGACTGCAGAAACGTGGTATGAGCATTATCATTGAGGGCAAAGCTGCGGCCAAGCACTTTCTATTGAACACACACACACACACACTCTCTCACGCATGCAGCAGAATCAGCAGACAGGTCAGGATGAAGGGAAAGTGTTGAGGCAGCAGAAACCTTTAAAGCCTGGCCCTTTGTCCACCCGGCCCCCCCTGGGCCCCCCCGGCCCCCCTGCTGTATAAATTGGGGTGTCCAACTTTTTCTCTGTTACACTGTGTGTGTGGTTGTGGGCCAGGTTGGACGACATCCAGTGGGCAACAATGTCACAGTACTCTGGAAAGGTGAGTAGGAGGCGACCGGCTTTGATTCAGTCTACCAGCTTGAATTTGACGCTTCTGAGGTTGAAAACGTCTCACATTTAAAACGTTAAAGATGCAAAAGTGAAGAGACCAGCTGGCAGACGTCTCACATTCACGTGTTTTAGCTTCATTTTGCTCTTCAGCATTTGTTTCTTGAATGATATCAAATTCAACATTTTGGCATTTTAAGTTAATTTGCACTAATCGATGTGTCTGATTCAAGTTTTAGAAAGGTAGTTGTAATTTTAATATTTAGCTTACTCTTTTTAAGTTTAAATCATTAAAATGTTACAGGAACTGTGAGCGGAGTCTACTGATTGGCCAGCCCACCACAGCTGATTTGTACATGTTTCAGCAAAGTTCTGCTACTCAGACTCATGATGTCACAGGGGGTGGGCGGAGTTACAGGACAGAAGCGCTAGCTAGCTAACTACCGATGAGCCGGTGAATCTGAGACCGGCTAGTCGCTAGTCGCTGGTCTGCTAGTTGCTAGTCGGGCAGCAACTAGCAGACCAGCGACTAGCGACTAGCTAGTGAATCTGGCAGAGACCAGCTAGTCGCTGGTCTGCCAGCGACGAGAAGTCACCCAGATTCAGTTTCTTTGAGAGTAGAAAAACAAATGTAATGAACTGAAGATAAAATCACTCAGCAATTGTGTTCTTTTCACTCTGGTTTTTTTTTTTTTCCATGATCATTCTTGTCAGTGTGGACATCGTGCACACGCTGTATGTACGATGCACCGAAATTAGTCTCTGCTTTTAACCCATCAACTAGTTTCACTAGTGAGCAGTGGGGCTGCTAGCAGTGCAGCGCCCCGGGGAGCATTTGGGAGTTAAGGGTCTTGCTCAGGGGCTCAAACTTTGAGGTTTTTAACCATCCTTTCATTTTAATATAAAAATAAAAATAAAAACCCATGCTTTGAAGCAGTACTAGTAATCTGGGTGTTTTAGTTTTCAAGTCAATCAATAAATCGTTTCATCATTTAATCAATCAATCATTCAATACATGCCAGGGCTGACTCATTCATGATGAATCACTGGTCTTTCAACCAATTATTTAGGCTTAAATCATGCTTTTATGCTAAAAATAATTTAACTCATTTAATTTGTAAAAATAAATTAAACAGACAACTTTCAAAAAACTAATTCAGTATTAGGTTGTATGTATTAATGAATACATACATGTACTAATACATCTGATTAGTTCTGACAAATAGTCAAACTAAAGACAAAAATAAAAAAAAACTCGAGTCCAAACAGCAGAAAGGAGTTTTACCTTAAAGTCAGAACCATTTCTTTTTTCTTTTTTTTTTAAACATTTATGTAATGTTTTGTTTAATCGACAGCTAATTTTACGTTTAATCAGCTCACTTTAAAAGGACGTTATTCGTTGATAAAAACACGCCGGAGTTGCATGTTCATAGAGGCACCTGTGCTCCTCCTGCAGATCACCTTCTACGAGGGGAAATGTTTCACCGGCAGGAAGCTGGAGGTCAGAGGTGACTGTGATAACTTCCAGGACCGCGGCTTCATGAACAGGTACGAGCTCACGACATCTCCAGTATGTACTGACTTTGACCAAATGTAGAATCCAGGCGGTTTACTGGGCCAAGGAACACTTCTAGTTTATCTGGTGTACCAGGTCCAGAAACGGAGAGCACAAACACACATATGGTGGCTTACTAGGTACTGATGACCACCAAACTAGTGTGCAGTACACGCAGTACCCACGGTACCCGGAGTACCCGGAGTACACCCAATACCTGGAGTACCCAGAGTACCCAAAATACCTATAGTACCCACAGTACACGGAGTACCGCTGTAACAAATGTAGGTTTCATGTTGGTTTATGGACACATTCAGCAGTTCCTCCAGAGCTGTGTCTGTTGGTGTTTGACCAACAGACACAGCAGATCCATTACTTTTGTCAACATTAGTTTAGGTGATATTCTTTTGGATTGTTCTACAGACACATCAGACCAGTTTCACTTCAAACAACAGTGTTTAAGACACTTTGGTGCCTAAAACTGAAGGCTTTGACCTCTTTTACTCAACAAAACCTTTAGTCAGAAAACCCGTTCCTTTCAGCTCATAACAGTGTTCAATGTTGGCTGAACTTCCTTCAGGGTGAACTCTATCCGCGTGGAGAGCGGCGCCTGGATCTGCTTCGACCACCCTGACTTCAAGGGCCAGCAGTACATCCTGGAGCATGGCGAGTACCCAGAATTCCAGAGGTGGAACTCCCACAATGACCACATGGGATCCTGCAAGCCCATACGCATGGTAAAGACTCACACAGGGGTTTTATTCTTCAACTGACACTGTTAATATCTAACGTCCATGTTCTTCGTGGTCTTCAGAGGACAGGACAGTCAACAGGTTTGTGGTCCTCAGAGGATGACTCGTTTAGATTTAGAAGTTTAACATTTGCTACATACTCTAGAAATGTCTATGGAACCTACAGAAGAAGCTTTCACCTTGATCATTTAACTTGAAAATGCATTGGTAAACTTGAAAAATGTCTGGGTTTGATTTCTAATGTACTATATATGTCTGTGCACATCTGTCCACCAGCATGGAGAGCACTACCGCATCGAGCTGTTCGAGGGCTGCAACTTCTCCGGTCAGTGCATGGAGATCTGCGACGACTGTCCCTTCCTGCAGAGCCGTGGTTTCTCCAAGAACTGCATCAACTCCGTCAGGGTCTACGGAGACGGCGCGTGAGTGCAGCACAACACCTCCACTTTCTGAACCAAACCGAGATAAGCAGTCTGAGAAGCAGGGACGAGGTCATTCCCACCGATAGTCCTGCACCTGTCAGGACAAAGGTCCAAACTCCTAAATAAGAAATGTTACAAATGATTATTATATTACCCCCTTTTTGAAGCTCTACCTAACAGGACCATTACTCAGAGAGATCACATTAATGGAGTCCAGAAAAGACCTGATCGTTGGTGATTCAGATCCACTTTCCAACATCTGAACTCACACTTGTGTTCCATGAAGACGAAGCCACTGGATTCAGACCATCACACGGCTTTTACTGTGACCGTCCTGCGACTCCTCCCAGCAGCTGATGGTTGATGGTTAATTTCCCAGCGGGACCGTTTGACTTTTCCAGCAGTCACAACATTAAATGTGTCCGACTCAAGACGGAAGTTAATACTGGAAAACCAGCCAATGTTTATTTTGTTCAGGGTGGACAGCAGCTCCAGCAGGTCCTCGTGAACCTGCATCGAAGCAGGTGGCTATAATTAATGGTGTACAAAAAAAAACGGAATATTTGATCTTGGAGAGTTGATTCCCAACAAATTCTCAATTCTATTCATCCCAATTCTGGAATAACGTTTTTCCCAAATTCTCATGTTTAAACATCATATTTCAGTTTAATGTATTTGTGGAGCATAACAGAGGTCATCTCAGGGCACTTTCTACACATAGGGCCTCAGATGATGGATTAGTGTCCATACTGGTTCTGCTGGACCTCAGACGATGGATTAGTGTCCATACTGGTTCTGCTGGACCTCAGACGATGGATTAGTGTCCATACTGGTTCTGCTGGACCTCAGACGATGGATTAGTGTCCATACTGGTTCTGCTGGACCTCAGACGATGGATTAGTGTCCATACTGGTTCTGCTGGACCTCAGATGATGGATTAGTGTCCATACTGGTTCTGCTGGACCTCAGACGATGGATTAGTGTCCATACTGGTTCTGCTGGACCTCAGACGATGGATTAGTGTCCATACTGGTTCTGCTGGACCTCAGACGATGGATTAGTGTCCATACTGGTTCTGCTGGACCTCAGATGATGGATTAGTGTCCATACTGGTTCTGCTGGACCTCAGATGATGGATTAGTGTCCATACTGGTTCTGCTGGACCTCAGATAATTTTCATTGTTATGCTGATGATACGCATCTGTATCTGTCTATGAAGATGAAACAGAACCATCAGACAAACTTCAGATGTGTCTTAAGGACATCAAAGACTGGATGTCCAGAAATTTTTTGCTACTAAATTCTGATAAAACAGAGGTTGTTGTTTGTGGTCCCAAACAGCTTAGGAAGGGATTAGATGGTCTTGCGATGGCCTCCAGTAAAACTGTGCGAAACCTTGGTGTTATATTCGATCAGGATTTGTCATTTAAACAGCATATTAATCAGGTTTGTAAAACCGCGTTTTTCCACCTCCGTAATATCGCAAAGATTAGGAGCATCCTCTCCCAGAGTGATGCTGGAAAACTAATTCATGCGTTCGTATCTTCTAGACTAGATTACTGTAACGTGTTGTTGGCTGGATGTCCAAGTAATTCTCTGAACAGCCTCCAGCTGATCCAAAATGCAGCAGCGCGAGTGCTGACAGGAACCAACAAGAGAGACCACGTCTCTCCAGTTTTAGCTTCCCTCCATTGGCTCCCTGTAAAATTTAGAATCCAATTCAACATTTTATTACTGGCATATAAAGTCCAAAATGGCCTAGCGCCGCGATATTTGCAAGACCTGATAGTACCGTACGTTCCTAATAGAGCTCTCCGTTCTCAGGGTGCAGGTTTACTCGTAGTTCCTAGAAGATCCAGATGTAGATCTGGAGGACGGGTCTTCTGCTATCAGGAACATCACCATGGAACCAACTTCCAGTTTGGGTGAAGGAGGCTGACACCACCTCCACCTTTAAAACCAATCTTCCAACGTTTCTGTTTAATAAAGCATCTAGTTGGTGTAAACTTTAGTGTGTCAGGACCAGTAGTCACAGCTGTCTTTAACCCGCCGTCTCTTCCCTCCGACTCCAGCTGGGTGATGTACGAGGAGCCGAACTTCCGTGGACGCATGTACATCGTGGAGCGTGGAAGCTACTGCAGCCACAACGAGTGGCAGGCCCAGAACCCCAACATCCAGTCCATCCGCAGAGTCGTCAACTACTTCTGAAGTCCAGCACGGCCCTCGCCGTGACTCAGCAGCGCTGTAATCATGTACCATAAATAAACCCAGACTGATGAGAAAACAGCTTTTTTATCAAACACTGAGCGTGTTTTTTTTGTGTTACTGATCTGTCCACACATCAATGCTCCTGGTTGAAAAAGTCCCTCTCCAGCCAAGCAGAACGGGAAAACGCTCGGCTCCTCACTCCACACCGGGTGTTTTCTTTTAAATTCAAATATTCATTTTTGAAGGTCAATTCACCAGGAATAACTTCACTAAAAAAAAACAAGTCCTCTCCAAAAATATCAGTTTTAAATCAAGATAAATGACAACCAAATTACAAGTTCACACGTCAGCCTGCAGCAGGAAACCATGGTAACATGTTAACCTTTAAAAATAGATCAATGGTTCCATTTTAGTCTAAAATAAAAATAAAACTAAAATAAAAACCGTCGTAGTGCAACGACGACTGATCTTTAAAAAGAATCCTGCCACACATCGTTACGCGGAAATGACTCATTCACACAAACGGTGACATCATGCAGTCGAAACGGCATTTTAAAGGTTGAAACGATCAAAATAACTAGTTTGAAGGTGATTGAAAGATTTGAGCTAAATTAATTAATTAATGTGTCAATTTTTTCAGCAAGAACGTTTCCGTCCTCCGAAGGAGGTAAACTGAGTTTAACTAGTCCTCGTGCGTGTCACCTGCGGGTGACAGGTGGGTCACTGGGTGGGTCAAGTGGATCACGGGTGGGTCATGTGCGTCACAGGTGGGTCACTGGGTGGGTCACGGGTGGGTCGAGTGGATCACGTGCGTCAAGAGTGGGTCACAGGTGGGTCGAGTGGGTCACTGGGTGGGTCACTGGGTCACAGGTGGGTCGAGTGGGTCACAGGTGGGTCACGGGTGGGTCGAGTGGGTCGATGCAATCTGAACGTGGCTATGACAACATCAACTGGATCTCAGGACGGAGGTGGGGCATGAAGCAGCTCCGTCTGCTGTGAACTCCAATAAAAAGCCGTGAGAGGATCACACTTGGTCATGTGGCACTGAGCCAACTTTGTGTTTTACACAAACAAACAGAAGGAAATCTGACTTTTTTATTGGCTCCATCAGCTTCAGAGCCGGACAAAAGGAAAAACACTGGTTTATCAGGAACTTCCCAGTCAAACGCTCCGCACTAAGGGAAAGCCGCTGCCTTGGAAACGCAAACAAAAACAGCTTCTGTCAGACTGAAGACCAACACGTCTCCCACTGAAGCCGTTTTACTTTTAAATCACTCAAACTGATTATCGCTGATGAGTTTCATACAAACATGTTCACGAAGAGCAGAGACCCTTCTTCTGCGGATTTCTGGCAGTCCAGCTGAAGTCCACCTGCAGACACCAGTGTGGCCCCACACCTCGTTCCCTCCTGGTGTCGCCTTGAGCTCTCTTTAGTTACATTAAGTTTACAGTTTCATGCTTATGGGATTTTTAGCAGTGACGATGGTCACAAAGGTCAAACGTGTGTGCACTCTTGCTTCTACATATGTGGGGATCATTCTGCGCTTCAGGAGATGGTTCTTCGTCACTTCAGTCCTGGTCAGAGCTTTGTCTCGTTTCAGGGTTCATGGTGCAGGACGTCATGGAGCTGCTGGTCTTGTAAAAGACCGTTAACTACACTGTGTCTTGGGGCTCCCAGTTCAGGTAGCTCTTCAAGGTGGAGATGAGCTCACTCTCCTCCTCCAGCGTCAGGTCCAGATAATCCTCCTCGTGGTGGGGGATGTCCTCCAGCACCTCGCTGACCAGCTCGTTGTCCTCTGAGGACGAAGCGGAGACATTTTGTTAAAGACTGGACATTAACAGATCAACAACACCACAACAGGTGGAGGCGGTTGTGTTTCTGGTCCCCAGGCTCCTGCTGAAGACCCGACTGGATCGTCTCCAACCACTTCTCTGTTTATCATCACCTCACATCAAAAAAGGTTAGGATACTGTGTAAAATTGGAAATAAAACAGAACGTAACAAATCTCACGAACCCGAGAGAAAACATGTCAACGGTGAAAGAGACACATTTACCACTTAAACATCAACTCATGTCGCAGGTCAGCGACCTGTTTGGGAAAGAAATCCTCTGAGATGAAGGAGAGGCGGACAGACGCTCCGTAATCCACAAAAAAGTGTCTGAAAATGAGTCATTTAATCAGTCCTTCTAACAGGATTAAACTGTGAAGACTGTGAATAACAAGCAGAAGTACACATCTAAAGATTCAGAGAATATGGTGAAATCTCCGTCGACGCTGCATCCTCCAGACTAAACATGAGAAGGTCATCCAGCTGTTCAAAATCCTGCATCTCTGATTTTTTGGAGGGACACTAGTGCTGAAGTAATGGACAGAGATCCGCAGGATCTCCCGTAGAGGTCTGAAGGATCTCCCGAAGCGGTCTGAAGGATCTCCCGAAGCGGTCTGAAGGATCTCCCGAAGCGGTCTGAAGGATCTCCCGAAGCGGTCTGAAGGATCTCCCGTAGAGCTCTGAAGGATCTCCCGAAGCGGTCTGAAGGATCTCCCGTAGAGCTCTGAAGGATCTCCCGAAGCGGTCTGAAGGATCTCCCGTAGAGGTCTGAAGGATCTCCCGAAGCGGTCTGAAGGATCTCCCGTAGAGCTCTGAAGGATCTCCCGTAGAGCTCCGAAGGATCTCCCGAAGCGGTCTGAAGGATCTCCCGTAGAGCTCTGAAGGATCTCCCGAAGCGGTCTGAAGGATCTCCCGTAGAGGTCTGAAGGATCTCCCGAAGCGGTCTGAAGGATCTCCCGAAGCGGTCTGAAGGATCTCCCGTAGAGCTCTGAAGGATCTCCCGAAGCGGTCTGAAGGATCTCCCGTAGAGCTCTGAAGGATCTCCCGTAGAGCTCCGAAGGATCTCCCGAAGCGGTCTGAATTATCTGGCCCCAACAGGCTTTCAGAGTCTAGCACCACCTGGACCTGCAGCCTTCTCTTCCTGTTCAGTCTCTCCAGTTGTCTCCTCACCTGACTCATATAGATGGAGGTGGACTCAGCATCTCCTGATGTGGTAGGACACAACGATGGACCAGCAGCAAGATCCATGAGTGAGGTGGAACAGGGAGGCTGTGGGTGAAGCGAGGAGGGGAGGTCTGCTGGGATTGCTCTTGAACCGTTAACGCTCAGGTCACAGAAACGTCAATGCTGAAAGAGCAATATCTGCTCCTATCCAGATGTGCTCCAGATCCTGAAACGGTCTGCCCTCAGTCCAGACTACCAAATACAAACATCTGGTGCATCATGAAATTACAAACATGAACGTAGAGCAGCGTAAGCCTCACATCAGATGGGAATGAAGCCCAAGGGGCTTATCCAGACCGGTTCCTGCACAGTTCCGTTTTACAGCCACTGCTTTGTGTAGACAACTGTGAACCTAGAAACATTTTATTTTGTGGCGTGCAATGGAATGAACAGCTGGAATGAACCAACACTGAAAAAAAGATTCATGTTAAATATTTGATTGTACATTTAGAAACATTTTTCATGAAACACACTGAAACCAGTCCTCTGGGTGGAGTACGAGCCCAGGGAGCAGGCGGGGTTCAGGGAAATCCTGGGGACTTGAACCTGGGTCCTCCAGACCCAAGCCCACCTATGAAATCACTAGGCCACCTCTTAAAAAGAGATGGCATGTGGATGACAAACAGTGCAGTCCATGTCTTCACTGCTGTCAACCTACAGAGATTTCAGGCCAAAGCAGCTGATGGAGAAACGTCTGCACACAAATCAGAAACCGAGAACGTGTGTGTGCTTTACCAGAGACAGAGGAGGTGCTGGGCTCCTCGGAGGAGGGGGAGGAGGACGAGGAGGATGTGGAGGGTGGGGACAGGAGCTCCGGGGAGAGGACGCCCTGGTTGTCCAGCAGGAGCTGAGTCGCAGACTGGACGTCTCCACCCGTCAGCCTGAGAGCTGCTTCAGCCGAGTCGTGGTCGAAGCCCAAATACAGCAGCTGCACACACACACACACACACACACACACACACACACACACACACACACACACACACACACACACACACACACACACACACACACACACACACACACACACACACACACACTCACTCAGAACAGGACTGCAACACACAAACACACTCAAACAGCAGCTTGACTAGGTGGGTGTACCTGCTCTACCATCTCTGGAGGGACCGCCCCCTCTCTGAGGCTGCTGGAAGTCTGAGCGGCCTGACTGGAGTCCAGGAGGATCTGAACACACGGAGAAGAGGTTTTCAGAAGCGGCTGGAAGCTCAGAGAAGCCTTCTAAGACATGAGAACCAATCAGTAACCCTCTGGATCTGGTGCAGGATCTCTTGTAAGCAGCTGCAACCGGATCCTCAGATTTCTACAAGTCAATTTTCTTTGTGGTGAAACAGGATCCATCAACTTCAACCGAAGCTGCATCTGCACACAGACACAGGAAGAAGCAGGAGGTGACTGACGTTGTACGCCTTGTCCACATCTCCGCTGGCGTGGTGCAGAGCTCTGGCTGCGTCTCTCCTGGAGAATCCCAGCTCCGTCAGGGTGCAGATGGCCTCCATCCTAGTCTTCTTCTTTTGCCTCTCCCTCTGCATCAGCTCCTGCCGCTCCTGTTCCCAACATAGAAAACAACACCAGGACGCGATTTTCTCAACGTTAAAACTCAGAAACTTCTGCCGATACATAAAAACTAATTGTGATAACGGTCGAATGGGTCAAATATGACCTCTATGCAGCTTTTCTCTAAAGGTTTCTGCATGTTTGCCGAGAGATGTCTGGTGCGACAATATGAAGACATTTCTAAAAAAACAAATCACGTTTGGGAAGAATTTCAATCCCAACTGCAACACTTACCTGTCGGCAGTTGCTGATGTGGATGGCAGCCTCCTGCAGGTCTCCCTGACACGCTCTGAGCCCCAGTCGAGACTCTCTCTCCGTGAAACCCAGAGCCATCAACTGAGACATCTTCTCCGAGTCTGGACACAGACGGCCGTACAGGGCCTCCACCTGACAAAAGGACAGAAGCACCTCAGGCCACAGAAACCTCTGACGGATGTGCTGCTGTGGATGCTGAACTGCAGCAGCTGGACGTACTTTGGACAGCTGCAGTCGAGCCTGAGAATCGTTTCCTTCGATGTAGGAGAGGAGGGTCTGGAGGAGGTACAGACGGAGGAACAAAGCATCCTCCCTCCCCGTGTTACCCTGGCAACACACATGAAAAGAAATACAAGCAAACAGCATCAACATGTGCGCTTTCTTGATTCCTGGATGATCTTAATACAACCTTCTCTTTATATTTGAAACATTTACATATCACATATAGTTTCAGAGTTCATAGAGTTTTACCAGTAAAATTTTTAAAATGCTTCTCCAGATTTAAAATGATTAAAACATGAGTCATGTACGAGGTGGTGCTTACAGAACACGCAACATGTAGGAGGTGGTCCCTACAGAACACGCAACATGTAGGAGGTGGTCCTTACAGAACACGCAACATGTAGGAGGTGGTCCTTACAGAACACGCAACATGTAGGAGGTGGTCCTTACAGAACACGCAACATGTAGGAGGTGGTTCTTACAGAACACGTAACATGTAGGAGGTGGTCCCTACAGAACACGCAACATGTAGGAGGTGGTTCCTACAGAACACGTAACATGTAGGAGGTGGTTCTTACAGAACACGTAACATGTAGGAGGTGGTTCTTACAGAACACGCAACATGTAGGAGGTGGTTCTTACAGAACACGTAACATGTAGGAGGTGGTCCCTACAGAACACGCAACATGTAGGAGGTGGTTCCTACAGAACACGTAACATGTAGGAGGTGGTTCTTACAGAACACGTAACATGTAGGAGGTGGTTCTTACAGAACACGTAACATGTAGGAGGTGGTTCTTACAGAACACGCAACATGTAGGAGGTGGTTCTTACAGAACACGCAACATGTAGGAGGTGGTTCCTACAGAACACGTAACATGTAGGAGGTGGTTCTTACAGAACACGTAACATGTAGGAGGTGGTTCTTACAGAACACGCAACATGTAGGAGGTGGTTCTTACAGAACACGCAACATGTAGGAGGTGGTTCCTACAGAACACGCAACATGTAGGAGGTGGTTCCTACAGAACACGTAACATGTAGGAGGTGGTCCTTACAGAACACGTAACATGTAGGAGGTGGTTCCTACAGAACACGTAACATGTAGGAGGTGGTGCTTACAAAACACGTAACATGTAGGAGGTGGTTCCTCCATCAGAATGACCTTGCTACATGCTCTGTAAGACGAACCACCTCCCACATGTCACATGTTTAATGAAAGGATGAGGACTTGCACAAAACAGCTCTTTGCATGTATAAAGCTGTCCAAGACGGTTTTCCGCAGCAAGGACATCGAAGAGGACGTGAATGCAGGAGGAGGAGGAGGAGGAGGAGGAGGAGGAGGAGGACCAGGACCAGGACCAGGACCAGGACCAGGCTGACGTTCGTTTTTCATGTAGAGGAATGGGCCATTGGAGTAAAGATTGTCCACCTTCATTGCCAGCCAAGACAGGGACCTGAGGTACGTGCCCTACCAGTGGCAAATGCAGATTGACCCCCAGGAGAACTTTGTGCATGGTCAGGAGGCGGGGCTAGGTGACATATCATGAGCACACACACACACATCTCCACCCACTGATAATACAGTAGGACTTTCTGCTCTTTGCAATGAAGTTTTGCTTGCAAAGCTTTCTGATGACCTCTCCTGGATGAAAAAGGTACTACAGTTTTGAACTCAGCATATTCAGTTATCACATTCTGCTTGTGACAAGTTGCCACAAATAATGCTGGTTGTTTTTGGTTCTCTAATAACATTTGTGGTAGATTCCAGGGTGACAAAGTGCGTGTTGAGGGTAGACAATTGCGTCTGAAGATAAGTGTTGGTCACGTGGTGCGTTAAAACTTCACGGCCCCACTATCTTGTATTGATCCTGATGATAAGACATTTAAACGTTCATTTCTGGTTTCAAAACATTTGATTTGTGCTTTGTCACTCATTTCAACACCTGAAGGTCTTAAGGTAACAAAACTGAATGTAAATGATGAACACTCTTTTTTGGGCGTCATCTGTAGATAAATCTTCTTTTTCATACTTACCAGTGGCAGTTTCCTAGAGGTGGGGTTGCAGACCATCGGTGGCTTGTTTTACCAACAGGTACTTTGTTTGTTTCCACCGATACACTCCATAGTACCTTACATCTCAGGGGTGATAAAGAATATGAACAACTTTGGTACCGTGTAGATCTTTTAGTGAGAAGCTGCCAACCCAGCTGGTCCGTGCATATTTGTACTTTCCCTGTTGCTCTTCCTCCATCACAGAAAAGGCTGCACACAGCTGGGGAACGTGAGCTTGTTCATCGTGACCTTCCTCCTGGTCGGAAGTGTTTTGGGGGGGTCTCGTGCTCATGTGGTTATTTCTAAATGTAGGGGTGACAAGTTCTTTTGTGACGGGCTGTGTTTGAGCGACTGACTGGCAACCGACACCTGACAGCGATGCATATCGTACGGCGTTCCTTTGGAGCGTGTTATGTAGTGTGCGCTTGGAGGATGATGTGGATCCCTGTCTGCTGACTGACAGCGATTTGGTTGGCATTCCTGCGTTACAGGAGCTGCCTTCATCCTCATGGGCCACGGGCCCTCATGATGTTGGCGTGATTAAAAACACAGAACCGGTGACGATCACTGCAATATCGGATTTTGTCCAACAGCACTATCCTTTGAAACAGGAAGCAATTTATGGTACAACACCTGTACTTGAGTCCTTATGGGAAGCAGGTCAATTCTCCTGATCGCACACTTATATTTCCTGTAAAAAAAAAAAAAAAAAAAAAAAAAAAGCATGTGATAAAGGCCAACCGACTGAGTGGAGATTCGTCCAAGGTTTACCGGCGGTGGATCAAGCTGCCCCGGCGCGCCCCCCTTCTGTGCCAAACCCTGCGCCACTGTGGCCCACATTCCTACATTAGCAAACTGGTTTTCTGATGTGGACCCTGCAAATCATTTTTTCAGTGTGCCTGCAGAGCCTCATAGTCAGTTTTGGTTTGCTTAGTTTTAACTACCAACTATTGACAGTGCTGCTCTGAAAAGAAGCGTGGACGGTTGACCCGTGGTGCTGCACTCCTGCAGTGCACAGTAGTCCCACAGAGCAGTGTGAGGCTGACGCAATGACGCTCTGGCTGGAAACACCTGGCTGGAAGGGACATAAAGCAGGTTTGTCGAAACGCCAGTTGGTGCAGCAACAAGTGGCTTTCTGGGCCATGTCACCTCAGATAATCAGAGGAAACGAACCTGTTCTTACTGTGGGATGTTCGAACCATGTTACGCTGCACTGGAGGCTCCTCTGAGCCATCTCAGCCATGGGAAGGGCGTGCAGGATCGTGTTGAGGTGGTCTGGACTCCTGAAGCAGTTCCATCAGCTGAAACTAGCTCTGCAGACTGCTCCTGATTTAGGGGTGCCTTAATCCACGCATCCTTTCACCCACACGGTGGATGAGACGGATGGATGCATGACCTCAGTTCTCCTGCAGGACCATGGTGGCGTGATGAGGCCTGAGGCCAGTTTCTCCAGGAAGCTGGATCTATTTGCAGCCGGGTCGCCTCGGTGTCTCCGTGCTGAAACCCCGTTGGTTCCACATGTGGTGTCCAGGATTCTTCTGGAGCAGAAACCTTCACATTTGTCTTCTGTTCAGTGGGGACCACCTTGTCTGTGTCACGTGTTTAGTGTGAAGCGTTCGTGCCGTACTTGTGGAGGTTTTTAAAGCTTCTTCTCACCTTGATCATGAGCAGCCGCTGCTGATGTTCTCCGTAACACTGCAGGAAACATTCCTCGGCTCTCTGCAGCCGACTCCTGCCATCATCCAGGCAGGACAGCGCCTCCAGGGATCTGTAACACCACACGATGTCCAGCTGCAGGACGGCGTAGTTGTCCACCGAGCTCAGCAGAGCCGAGCCGCACTGACTGGTCAGGAAGAAAAATGGGTCAGAACCACTCCCACATGGAAGGTCCCAGAAGGTCACTGCTAAATATGTCTGAGAGACAGGAACTGTATCACTGAAAATACCAGGAATTTTAAAATGCTCTGTAAGAATTAACAGAAGCTGATGAGAACACACGGGAAGCAGCAGTTTACCCTCACCAGGGACCTAAAACGTAGCGTGGGAAACAAGTTTCAGGACATCATCGTCACACAATCAGAATTTAAACTCATTGGAATTCAGTAAAATTCCTTCCTTGAATTCCTAATCTGTTTTTTAACACAAGTTTAAAAACTGGAATATCTCCTGTCATATTTGTACATATTTTTTTAGGATGAAACTCCAGACAGGTTTAGACGAAGCAGAGACGAGCAACCCAACGTACCTGAACTGCTGGTCGGCCTGCAGCAGGTGACACAGCGCGTTGCCGTACTGCTTCCTCTTCATCAGGGAGCGGCCTTTCTCGTGGAAACCCATGGCCAGGATCAGAGCCTGAACACACACGTGAAAGTGATGGGAGCGGCCGGCAGCGCCGCCTGCTGTGCGGATGTGTGCGAAGTGTGTGGATGTGTGCGGAGTGTGTGGAGTGTGCGGATGTGTGTGGAGTGTGCGGATGTGTGCGGATGTGTGCGGAGTGTGCGGATGTGTGCGAAGTGTGCGAAGTGTGCGAAGTGTGCGAAGTGTGCGAAGTGTGCGGATGTGTGCGAAGTGTGCGAAGTGTGCAGATGTGTGCGGAGTGTGCGAAGTGTGCAGATGTGTGCGGAGTGTGCGAAGTGTGCGAAGTGTGCAGATGTGTGCGGAGTGTGCGAAGTGTGCGGATGTGTGCGGATGTGTGCGGATGTGTGCGGATGTGTGCGGATGTGTGCGAAGTGTGCGAAGTGTGCGGATGTGTGCGGAGTGTGCGGAGTGTGCGGAGTGTGCGGATGTGTGCGAAGTGTGCGGATGTGTGCGGATGTGTGCGGATGTGTGCGGATGTGTGCGGATGTGTGCGGATGTGTGCGAAGTGTGCGGATGTGTGCGGATGTGTGCGGAGTGTGTGGATGTGTGTGGATGTGTGTGGATGTGTGGATGTGTGTGGATGTGTGCGGATGTGTGGAGTGTGCGGATGTGTGTGGATGTGTGTGGATGTGTGCGAAGTGTGCGAAGTGTGCGGATGTGTGCGGATGTGTGCGGATGTGTGCGAAGTGTGCGGATGTGTGCGGAGTGTGTGGATGTGTGTGGATGTGTGTGGATGTGTGCGAAGTGTGCGAAGTGTGCGGATGTGTGTGGATGTGTGCAGATGTGTGCGGATGTGTGCGGATGTGTGCGGAGTGTGTGGATGTGTGTGGATGTGTGTGGATGTGTGGATGTGTGTGGATGTGTGCGGATGTGTGGAGTGTGCGGAGTGTGCGGGAGTGTGTGGATGTGTGGATGTGTGCTGAGTGTGTGGATGTGTGCGGAGTGTGCGGATGTGTGTGGATGTGTGCGGATGTGTGGATGTGTGCGGATGTGTGCGGAGTGTGTGGATGTGTGCGGATGTGTGCGGATGTGTGCGGATGTGTGCGGATGTGTGCGGATGTGTGTGGATGTGTGGATGTGTGGATGTGTGTGGATGTGTGCGGATGTGTGTGGATGTGTGGAGTGTGCGGATGGGTGCGGGAGTGTGTGGATGTGTGGATGTGGTGCTGAGTGTGTGGATGTGTGGATGTGTGCTGAGTGTGTGGATGTGTGCGGAGTGTGCGGATGTGTGTGGATGTGTGCGGATGTGTGCGGAGTGTGTGGATGTGTGTGGATGTGTGTGGATGTGTGGATGTGTGCGGAGTGTGCGGATGGGTGCGGGAGTGTGTGGATGTGTACGGAGTGTGTGCGGAGTGTGCAGATGGGTGCGGGAGTGTGCGGATGGGTGCGGATGTGTGCGGAGTGTTATGTGTGCGGATGTGTGCGGATGTGTGCGGATGTGTGGATGTGTGCGGATGTGTGCGGATGTGTGCGGATGTGTGCGGATGTGTGCGGATGTGTGCGGAGTGTGTGATGTGTGCGGAGTGTTATGTGTGCGGAGTGTTATGTGTGCGGAGTGTGCGGATGTGTGCGGATGGGTGCGGGAGTGTGTGATGTGTGCGAAGTGTGCGAAGTGTGCGAAGTGTGCGGATGTGTGCGGATGTGTGCGGATGTGTGCGGAGTGTGCGGATGTGTGCGGATGTGTGCGAAGTGTGCGAAGTGTGCGGATGTGTGTGAAGTGTGTGGAGTGTGCGGAGTGTGCGGATGTGTGCGGGAGTGTGCGGATGGGTGCGGATGTGTGCGGAGTGTGTGATGTGTGCGGAGTGTTATGTGTGCGGAGTGTTATGTGTGCGGAGTGTGCGGATGTGTGCGGATGGGTGCGGGAGTGTGTGATGTGTGCGAAGTGTGCGAAGTGTGCGAAGTGTGCGGATGTGTGCGGATGTGTGCGGATGTGTGCGGAGTGTGCGGATGTGTGCGGATGTGTGCGAAGTGTGCGAAGTGTGCGGATGTGTGTGAAGTGTGTGGAGTGTGCGGAGTGTGCGGATGTGTGCGGATGTGTGCGGATGTGTGCGGATGTGTGCGGATGTGTGCGAAGTGTGCGGATGTGTGCGGAGTGTGCGCGGATGTGTGCGGGGTGTGCGAAGTGTGCGGATGTGTGTGAAGTGTGCGGAGTGTGCGGAGTGTGCGGATGTGTGCGGAGTGTGCGGATGTGTGCGGATGTGTGCGGATGTGTGCGGATGTGTGCGGATGTGTGCGGAGTGTGCGGAGTGTGTGGATGTGTGCGAAGTGTGCGAAGTGTGCGAAGTGTGCGAAGTGTGCGGATGTGTGCGGATGTGTGCGAAGTGTGCGAAGTGTGCGAAGTGTGCGAAGTGTGCGAAGTGTGCGAAGTGTGCGAAGTGTGCGAAATGTGCGGATGTGTGCGGATGTGTGCGGATGTGTGCGGATGTGTGGATGGGTGCGGGAGTGTGTGGATGTGTGGATGTGTGGATGTGTGGATGTGTGGATGTGTGGATGTGTGGATGTGTGCTGAGTGTGTGGATGTGTGCGGAGTGTGCGGATGTGTGTGGATGTGTGCGGATGTGTGGATGTGTGCGGATGTGTGCGGATGTGTGGATGTGTGCGGATGTGTGCGGAGTGTGTGGATGTGTGCAGATGTGTGCGGATGTGTGCGGATGTGTGCGGAGTGTGTGGATGTGTGTGGATGTGTGTGGATGTGTGGATGTGTGTGGATGTGTGCGGATGTGTGGAGTGTGCGGATGGGTGCGGGAGTGTGTGGATGTGTGGATGTGTGCTGAGTGTGTGGATGTGTGGATGTGTGCTGAGTGTGCGGAGTGTGCGGATGTGTGCGGATGTGTGCGGATGTGTGCGGATGTGTGCGGATGTGTGCGGAGTGTGTGATGTGTGCGGAGTGTTATGTGTGCGGAGTGTTATGTGTGCGGAGTGTTATGTGTGCGGAGTGTGTGATGTGTGCGGATGTGTGCGTCTGCAGACCCTCAGACACCAGAACTCAAAAGCATTTTTACAAGCCGAAGGCACCGTCTGGACATTAATAGAATTACCGGTCAGAGACAGTGCTGCAACTGCAAGACCAAACTGAACTTTCTTTAGTGATCTTGGGGTTTGAAGGTGAAGAACGAGCACAGCGATGTTTCAGAAGCTGAACTGATGCAACAGATGTGAAACACCACATCACTTTCTGTCACAGCAGCAAGAAAACGCATTATTTTCATTTTACACTCAACAGAGACAGCAGTCATGTGACGTGTGGGGATGGATGAGCCAGACCGTCATCTTCCTCACCCCACAGGGGAAGGCCCCGGAGGCCCTGCAAGGACGGCGGCAACAACCGCTCACGAGTGGCGGGCAGCATGTCGGACCTGCTGTTAGTGCTTAAACTTTGCAGGAGTTTCTAAAGTCAGAAACTTTCAAAAGTGATTTAATGGGATTAAACTGATTAAATTTAGCTACAACAAGAAAAAAAACCAAAACAACATATTTCAATAAATTCTTCTTCAGTATATTCAGCTGAATTTTGCCCTGTGGATTCCTGGATGCCGTGCATCAATAAGCAGAGATTCCCACTCGGGGAAACACTAAGCTGTCTTCTGTGAATAATCTTTCACAACGAAGAGTGTTGAACACCAAGGTGTTTAGAGATGTAACCTTTCCAAATGCTTCTCTAAAACTATTG
This sequence comes from Xenentodon cancila, assembly GCA_014839995.1. NCBI lineage: Eukaryota > Metazoa > Chordata > Actinopteri > Beloniformes > Belonidae > Xenentodon > Xenentodon cancila. Next base: position 2,484,572 of record CM026216.1, on the reverse strand, counting down.
TTGACGTCTTTCCCTGAGGCTGTTGTGTTAACAGGATCAGTTCAACAAGGACGAGATGTTTTCCTTTTCATTTGTGTTAAATAAATGATGGCAAAGTGAAAAAGGTTCTGCGTTTGCCCGCCGGTCATAAGAGGGTTACGTTTGCACGTGCCCGCTGGAGCAACGTAAACACTTTGGAAACGACGGCGCACGTGTCCTGTTCATCAGAAGCTGCCATGATTACAGGAAACAGCCCTGAGCTTTAGAAGCACGAAAAAGCTGAAGCCACGACTTGGTATCAATATGCAGACGACTGCAGTTAAACTACACGTCTGCACGCCTGAAACCTGTGAACAGAAGCTGTGCTTTGGGCAAAAATGAGACGCTCGACAGACTTTAACACTCAGGATACCTTTTTCTCCTTGTGAGGGATCTTCAGCGGGTTCCCCTTCTGGTCTGCGATCTCCAGGTACGGTGTGGAGTCTGGATCCTCACTGCCGTCTGACGGACAGACAGCTGATCAGTTTATGGGGACTAACAAAGGGCATATAAACCTGCAGCACTCGAACCAGCAGTCAGGACTTTAGCTGTGAAAAACAAGCAACTGCAGTGAAAGGAGAAAATTCTTTCAAATATTTCCTTGATTTAAAGACTTGTACTGCAAAAGTCCTTCTCAACATTCATGCCTGATGGGATTAACAGCCCAGAGCATGAGCACACCTCTCTCTGACAGGATCTGGAAGCCTTTCTGGGTCCTCTGGATGCTCTCGCTCTGGTTCTTCTTCTCCTCCTCCTCCTTGGCCAACTGCTCGGCGTCGCTCACCTTCAGCACCATGATCTTACTGTGGTTCTTCACACCCTGCTGGTCCAGATGCTGGTCTGAAAAAAGCCAAACACACAGCCGGACCTTTTCAGCTGACTTTCATTAAAATACTTCATAAAAGAGCTGACGGGACTTGTTTACAGATCACGTCCTTGATGAGATGTTCCGCACTAACCTGCAGTCAGAGTCCTCCCGTTGAGGATCAGTTTGATGTGTCTGAGGCCAAGCTCCTCCCCAATCCTGCAGTGCACAAACACACACTCAACACACTCAACACACTAAGGTGGAGGCCGGACGTGTGGCGGCAGTGGCTGGAGTAGATCACGTACCTGTCCACCACCTGCTGCACCGCCACATCCAGCCTCGTCTCCAGGTAGCTCTTCACCTTCTTCTCCTACAAACAAACACACACCATTCGTTTTCTGTCTCTTTTCCTTCAGGCTGTTAATAAATGAAAGTGGTGTCCGGCAGTCGGGACAACGGTTCTGAGACGTCCACTTCCACCGAGGACTCGTCCTACAACATGTTGGTCTTTGACTCTTTGACACTCCCACCACCGTCCTCCTCATGCACAGACACACAGCTGCAGCGTCTCTAACTGTACACTTCTGCCCAGATGTTTACAGCATTATGTTGCCTTGAACTTGCTTCACGTGTGACAACACTGTCGTACAGGTCTGGAGGAGGTGCAACTCAGCTGCTTGCTGAATTTCCTGTCTTCTCGGAGGACCGGAGCTCTGTCTAAAGCAGATAAACCCGCGCTGGGCTTCACCTTCTTGCCCTCTCGGGGCAGCAGCAGCTCCAGCATCGCCACACTCGTCTCTCTGAACACCTTGTTTCCTTTTCCTCTCTTCACCGCCTGAGCTCGGATGGTCTCCAGGGCGACGCCGACCTCCGCCGCCGACAGACTCACCAGAGGAGCGTAACGCAGCGCCAGCTCCTGATGTGAGGAGATGAAGAGCAGTGTGATTACACACGTTTTTAGGAGCATCTATCAGAAACCGCTTCATGTGATGCCTTCCAAACCTTTTCCTTTTCTATGTTGATTGAATCTAGTATTATTAAGATTTGAATCAAACTGATGTTTCACCACTGATCAGGAAATTCAGACAATCTAACAATCTAATCATTTACAGATATGTTTGGTTACTTTTGGACACAAAGTTTAGTTTTCAGCTCTATCCAGTTTTTGCCTTTAAATTGTGGTGTTTTTCTTCAGATTATTCACAGTTCTAGTAAGTAAGGAACCCATTTTCATGGCTTCTCTCTTCCGAGTATATCCGAGTATAGTTTCCAAATCAACCCTACTCCTCAGCCTGACAGCTCTTCCAGGTGTTAAGATGTTTGTGCAGCGCCCGGTTCGTGACCTGCATGTGCTCCTGCCCCGGCTGCTCGTCATCATCGGTGTAAGGAGGATTCCACAGCTGGATCTTCTGCTGCTTCAGCAGGTTCTTTAGCTTGGCCTCCGTGTTCTGCTGCGCCATCGACTCTGAAAAACGAAAAAACAAGCGACCAAGAAGATCACACACATCACCGCAGCTACTCAGCAGTGTGATGACAACCAGCAACCAGCTCTGACCAGGCTCACATAATCTATACCATGTTTTTTAAAAGTCTCATTCAAGGAGGAGCCCCTCTTCAGGAAACTCCAGCCTTGAGGAGGACGCTGAGAAGGTCCTCAGGTGCTCTACAAACACCGACAGACACTGGTTTATCAACTTACACCTCACAAACCCCGGCCACATTCACATGGACAGCAGTTATCTAAGTACTCATCTTACTCTAATCACCTCCTTACAGCAAATTCACCCTGTTTGCTTTCTTTTATAAGATAAAGGCAGAGTTTGTTTAACTGAGTTTTCTGCAGAATTTACTCGGACAGGAGCGTGTCCCAAAACCACAAATAACAATCAGCACACATGACTGTAAATTATCGCTCTGATTTTAAGGATGACAGAGGTGAGAAACTGAAACAGAACATACCGACACACATTTGTTCCAGTTTCCAGAACCAGTTCAGAGACGTCGCCTTTTTTCTTCTTGTTTATATACGACAAACTATTTCTCTCTCAAAATTTTGTAGGAGAAAAGTTAGAGTTTGAAAAGTACATACACTCAAATGTTTATTGAATGAACTATAATATCGCAGTTATCCATTTGTATTTATTTGGCGCATTTATCTAGTCACAATTATTCCGTTCCTAAACATGTTTATCAAATATAGTTAAGCATATATAAATTAGTTATTCATTTGTCATTATATTGTATGTCATATAAAAAAATTGTGACTTTCTGAGTTTTAACATTTTCGATTTTACTTTGAAGGCTCCGAGACAAAAAACATTAGACATCCAGTTGCATTTTGGGAAACGTAGGATCCAGTGTTTAGGGGGTTGGAACCGGTTGGAACCGTAAACAAATAACAACCGTAACCTTTAATGACGTGCACAGAAGCGATTTCGACTTTAGATTACTTTCAACTTTATAAAACTTCATTTTATCACCCGAAGCCTCTTTAATTACATTTAATGTCAGAACAAGCAAAGGAAAAAAAACTTTACACTACACAGTTAGCTGGCTAACGGACAAAACAATACGAATTCAGGTCATTTCTTTGTTTTTGTAAAGGTTGGAAATCCACATCGAAAACTGTGCACCTCTGTGACGAAATGTGTTTAAGATGAACGCCACTCTTTTAAATCAAATTACACTCAACACTGATGTTGGACGTCGGTAGCAACACAGCTAACAGTTGGGAGCCCAGCGGCGTCCGGAGAGTCTGAACGTAGTTCTGGATGTTGTTGTTGGTGTGAAAAGTGTGAAAGGTGTGTCGATTACCTGCACGTTGTACGAAACGACAACAGACAGCTCGGGCTAAATTACAGTCAAACGACTCGTCTCTGCAGCTGACGGCGTCGACTCGTTTCCAGGAATGAGACCAAACGGTAAGACGTCTCACTCAGCTGTAGTTTCACTTTCGGGTTAACGACCCAGTTCTACCTTAACGAGGGCTCAACCACGGCGAAAACGAGGACTCTTCTATATAGACGATCTTTGTTGGACTGCGGCGGGTTATTTACGAGGGCCTTAACAAAATAAAACATAACACCAATAACAGAAGCAAAATAAAATAATCATTTTAGGTTAATATTAAAAATCACAACCCCAGTGCTACATTGTAAACTGTCAAATCATAGGTAATAAAGCTGAAAATATTCCAGATATGTTTACACTCATACTCCTATCGTTCATTTCAGAGGCTTTTAGTAGCTCATATATATATATATATATATATATATATATATATAAACAAACACTAATTCCACAATCTCTCTAATATTCTATATTTTCCTAATTTAAGTGACGGCCTTAACCATTCATCTTCACTCTAAGTGATGGTGTGATTTCAACAATGTAAAACCTGTTTCACTTTAAATTATTTTGCAGAAATTAGTTTTTCCTTCAGCTGAAATTACAGTTTAGACTATGATCTGAGACTTTTGGAAAACACAGGGATGTTACTTTTAGGGTCACATGACTTTTTTGTTAATTGTACTTTAATGTTGTCAGTTGTAGATCATCAGGAAACATAATCATTGTACAAATAATAAAAAACACACAAGCCGGAGTGAAAGAGCGTTTCATGTCTGAGCCCTGAACCTGTCATCCTCAAACAAGACTTCTCTTTTTCTGAAAATTTATGAATCCATTATGACAACAGATCTAGTAGGGTTGACCCTTCCAGGATCCTCCCAGACCCGGGGACCCACAGACCCATGGATTCTTGGGCTCGACCAACACCTCAGAGCTCCGTGTCCCCCTCAGAAGGATGAGTACATCCCCAGCCTCCTGGCTGCCTCAGAAATCCTTGGCGTCTTCCGGTTGGGGAATGGGTAGTGGTTCGGGGAGGACGAGCACACGCCTCCAGCACTCAGCCGCCTGCTGAACATGTGGGCAGGGACAGGAACCGGTTCTGGGAGCTGGCTGGTGGTGCGGGAGGTGGCCAGGGTGGAGCTGGGGTCACCAGTCCCTTGGGAATTGCTTAACGGGCTCTCTGTGCTCATACTCGGTGAGCCGCTGGCAGGATCATTACCGACATGCTGCTCTGGAGAACTCTGGACCGGATTCAGCCTGCAGCTTCTGAGGGAGCGTCCAGTGGACCTGTTAGAGGATCCAGAGCCATCAACAGCACCATCAGCAGCAACGTGCTCTTCCTCTGTGGTGAGTGAGACGCAGAGCAACGTGTCTTTGGAGCTACAGAGGGAACCTAAGGGCGAGAGTCTTCCGTCTCTGGACTCCGGGGACGGAGACCTTGAACGCCTGCAGAGAAACACGACACAGTTTCAGCCTCAGGCCGCTGGACGAAGCTTCAGAAAGACACGATGAAGTTTGGACAGATTTTAAACTGGTTGAAAAATGGATGTTAAACAAAAACAACAAAAGAACTGAAGGGAAGAAAGTCGTGTTGCACTTCAGAACTTGCTCCTGTGAGCTGAGGTGTTAGTCTGGAACAGAAACCAGCTTTCAAACGCAGATCTCCACAACTAAACAGGACCAGGAAGCCACAGTGAGGAAACATCTCAGAAGAACACAGCAGCCTCTTTTTCAGAATAAAACCAAGAAGAGACATGTCTTCATCCGTTTTCTCGGGAGCTAATTACAAAAACAGGAAAGAACTCAAAGAACAACGACAAGTGTCTGAATTAAAAAATTGTTTTCAGACTTCAGATAACTTTGTGTCAGGTTCCCGTGAGCTTAAAGACCTGTCCTCTCGTCTGTGTCTGCTGCTTCAAAATAAAAGCTTTTGAATCCTGGAACGTCCAGAAACCAACGTTACCGTTGGTTTCTGCTTCAGTTCTTACAGCGGCACAAAGGCACTTTTGCAGTTGTTAGACGGCCGTCTTACAGGCACGCTGGTTCTGGAGCTCTGGTGGTTAAAGCGGCCCTACACTAGACACACGCCCATCATCTTCATACCGCAGCTGTGTTCAACTATGAAACATCTCATCGCCACATACATCAGCTGAAACCGTTACAGTGTTGTGGATAAATGTGATTCCTCCTGAAAAACAAGCCAACACAATGTTTGACCGGGAACGCTCCCTTTTGTCGTGAACCGCCGTGGGACGGACCGTCATCGCTGAATGACAGGTGAGTAAATGGTGACGATGCCGACCTGCTGGACGGCGTTTCCAGGGACGATGGAGGCAGGGGGGTGGAGACGGAAAGGTGGGAGCGCTGGTGGAGGTCCAGGTGAATGCGCCAGGGATCGTAGATCTTTGCATTGGAGTCAAATGTGGCACGTGGGAGTGAGATGTGTGGTTCCCTTGGCGACGTCAGACCCTGAGCAACAGGGATGATCCTGACAGCCTCCGACAGATCCTCCGAACCTGGAACAGAGTTCAAGAGACGGTTGCTCAGAGCCAACTATTGACCACAATAGACCAGAGAAAAACACTAAAGAGTAACCACAGATCCGTGATGTAAAGGTGTGGTGCGGCGCCGCTGGCCTTGAACACGATCTAACCCTAACATTACTGTTACACACTTTACCACCACATCTATGTGACGATTGAAGCAGAAGTAATGTGTGAATAAGAGCTCGGCTGAGCTCCTGTACATGACGTCTAAGTGCACAGGAGGAGGCGGCAGGTGGTCGCGACTGGCTGACAGGTGCGCGTGAGGCAACCTACTAGTCTCCGGCGACGCTGGACGTGTTTTCATTCAAGACAACTTTAAAATGCCTCTGCTGGAGGTATTTGTGATGCTGCGCAGAAGCTGCTGGCCTGGCCTGATGCTCAGTAGTAAAAACCTGGAGGCTCGACCAGGTGATCCTGCTGACGTCACGTCACCGTACTTCCGGGAACAGCTCCGCTTCACCGTAAAGAAATCACGTTACAATTACTGTTTTAATAAAGCTTTTCTGTTTTCTTCGAATAATTGTTGGGTTATTTCTTAAAACAAACAGTTTTTCAAACGCTGACACTAGTTCCGACTTTCTTTTTTTTTATTTAAAAGTGACGTGCATTTTTTAGATGTTTTAATAATCTACCGGAATCCGCGTTTTTTTTTTTACAAACATCTTCAGTTTTGTTCACCTGATTTACTTTCACATGTAACTAACAAACGGCGGAGGATCTGCTCACCTGTCCTGAAGAGAAGCACCTGGGCGCGCCTCCTGTGCTTCTCTCGGCTGCTCCTGTACTCCGCTGTGAGCGCGTCAACGTCCATCTTCCTCCCGCTGTCCTCCTCCTCCTTCATCCGGATCCCTGCAGGAGGACACGGACACGCGGAGGCCTTTGACCCGCAGGAAACACGCTGACATGAATGAAGGACCGACCTCTCAACAGCTGATCGGTGCACGTGTAAACAACAATTAAATGCCTTTTACTGGCAGATCCGGAGACAGACAAGAGAAACACCAGTTGTTTCATTCTTAGGCGTTTGACGTAGTGTCGCGTCTCTAATTGGGATGGTTTTATTGTCCTTGTGGTGGCGCTGCAGCCACTTTTTTGCTGCGTCTGCTTGCATTAAAGGCACATACTGTAAAAACAATGGACAAGCAGTCGGTCACGTGACCTTTGGTTTCTGAAGACTGGTCTGAATGCCCGTTTTCCTCAAGCTCCGACCATCTCACTTCGTGATTAACGCTCATGAAACGGAGTTTGGTTGCAGTTCCTCGACTGGCCGCTAGAGGTTTCAAAAGTGAATCAGAATTCCTCAACCTCCAGGTTGTATTTACAGCCTGGTTCAAAACAACATTGTGGCATCAATCTTTTGATTTCACACCCATGACAACTCTGGGGGGTGTTGTACCACCAGGAGAGTTTATATCAAGTAATTGATTTATTTCTAATATTATTTTTTCTGTTTTTTCCCTTTCTAAAATGATTGATTAATATGATATAGGGTTGTGGAGATATGCAAAAAAATAATCCATTACGCATTATCTACACCCGCTTAGTCCTTCTCAGGGTCACAGGGTCTGTCCGAGCCTATCCCGACGCATTCCAGGTGAGAGACAGGGGTCCACCTGGACAGGTGGCCAGTCCATTGCAGGGCCACATACAGAGACAGACAATAATGCACACTCTCACCTACAATGTGGAACGATCAATAAACCTGCATGCATGTTTTTGGACTGTGGGAGGAAGCCGGAGTACCCGGAGGGAACCCACGCAAGCACGGGGAGAACATGTAAACTCCACACAGAAAGACCCACCGGGACCATAATGTCTTCATATATATATATATATATATATATATATATATATATATATATATATATATATATATATATATAGTGGATTTACATGTAATATATATGAAAAAAAAACACAGTTTTTATGCCGGTTGTATCATTTTATTTTGTTGTATTTATCTGCTACGCCTTTTACAGATCGGTCTGTGAAAATATTGTCTGACATTAAACTGTTCCATGGTACAAAAAAAGTTGGGGGCCACTGCTGTAGATCACTAGTTGTAGTCCACTGGAGGGAAACTTCAGGACAACATCTGGCTATTTTGCATATATATGAAACTGGTCACATACTGTAAAGTACATTTTGGTAAAATTAGTTCATACCAGTTGGGAAGTATGCAGTTTCAAAAATGCTAGATTTCCCATCAATGACAACCGTAGGAGGGGTCAATTCAAGTTGTCTCTGGGTGGTTTTCAGAGACCCAGAACATGTCCCGATCAATTATTACATAAACAACGGCAGGGAAAAACTCCCCTTTAAGAGGGAAGAATCCTGGATCAGGACCTGGATCATAAGGGGGAAGAAACCTGGATCAGGACCTGGATCATAAGGGGGGAGACTCCTGCCAAAGACCAGCCGGGTAGAGCAGGAAGTAAAGAGGAGAGACACAAACACACCGTCAAAGGTACCAAAGACCAGATCCATCAGTATAATTATCTGTTAACTGCAGAACTGAGAGTTTTCTGTCCATCAGACTGGTACCTGGTTAGTTGGTGGACTACAGAGACCACTATCTAAACCGGTGTAGACAGCAGACACTGAGGTGGTCAGAGGTGGGACTGCAGGTCAGAGGATCATGTTGGCTGAACACAAACGTTTGAAGTTTGGTTTTAAAGGTGGAGGTGGTGTCAGCCTCCTTCACCCAAACTGGAAGTTGGTTCCAGAGTGATGTTCCTGATAGCAGAAGACCCGTCCTCCAGATCTACATCTGGATCTTCTAGGAACTACGAGTAAACATGCACTCGGAGAATGGAGAACTCTGTTAGGAACATGAGGAACCATCAGGTCTTGGAGAGAACCAGGAGTTTGGACGTTTAGGACTTTATACGCAAGTAATAAAATTTTGAATTGGATTCTAAATTTTACAGGGAGCCGATGGAGGGAAGCTAAAACTGGAGAGACGCAGTCTCTCTTGTTGATTCCTGTCAGCACTCGCGCTGCTGCATTTTGGATCAGCTGGAGGCTGTTAAGAGAATTACTTGGACATCCAGCCAACAACACGTTACAGTAATCTAGTCTAGAAGATACGAACGCATGAATTAGTTTTCCAGCATCACTCTGGGAGAGGATGCTCCTGATCTTTGTGATATTACGGAGGTGGAAAAACGCAGTTTTACAAACCTGATTAATATGCTGTTTAAATGACAAATCCTGATCGAATATAACTCCAAGGTTTCTCACAGATTTACTGGAGGCCATCGCAACACCATCTAATCCCTTCCTGAGGTGTTTGGGACCACAAACAACAACCTCTGTTTTATCAGAATTTAGGAGCAAAACATTTCTGGACATCCAGTCCTTGATGTCCTTAAGACACATCTGAGGTTCGTCTAATGGTTCTGTTTCATCTTCATAGACAAATACAGCTGTGTATCATCAGCATAACAATGGAAATTATCTGAGGTGCAGCAGAACCAGTATGGACACTAATCTATTGTCTGAGGTCCAGCAGAACCAGTATGGACACTAACCCATTATCTGAGGTCCAGCAGAACCAGTATGGACTCTAAGCCATTATCTGAGGTGCAGCAGAACCAGTATGGACTCTAAGCCATTATCTGAGGTCCAGCAGAACCAGTATGGACACTAACCCATTATCTGAGGCCACAAGAAGGTCATTTGAGACTGGAACCAGTGCTGTTTCTATGCTATGATGCATCTGAACCCTGACTGAAAAACTTCAAATAGATAATTTTTATACAAACAGTCACAGAGCTGGCTTGCAACTACCTTTTCCAGAATTTTAGATATAAATGTAAGGTTGGAAATTGGTTTATTGATCTAACTCAACAGAGTTGTGGCTCTTTGTCAGCCTGGCTACAGCACTGAACAGAAAACATGGGTTATTTTTATTATCCTCTATTAACACTGAATAATAAGCTGTTCTAGCTTTTCGAAGGTTTTTTTTTATATAGTATTAGACTTAGATTTTTCCATGCACGATAAATATCTACAGACCTACAAGAGTACCACTTTCTTTCCATTTTACGCACTTTCTGTTTTAACATACGAATATGTGAGTTAAACCAGGGAGTTAAGCTCCTATGGTTAGAGACCCTCTTTCTCAAAGGAGCAACTACATCTAAAGCTGAGTGCAACACATCTGCAGTTCTACCGACAAGGAAATCAACATCTGCAGAGGTAGAACCGAGGTCACAGCCCTCAACTGCTTCACTATGTTCCTCTGTATGAAGATGAAGAGCAATGGCCTCCCTAAATTTAGTAACAGCTTTATCGGATAGACATCTGCTAAAGTAATTCCTCCTATTATGTGTAACGTTGCCAATGTTGAATTCAAACGTTATTAAATAGTGGTCGGATAGGAGGGAGTTTACATGTGACACTAACAGATTATCAGGTTCTACACCGTAGACGAGGACCAGATCAAGAGTATGATTAAGACAATGCGTCGGTTCGTTAACTTTTTGTAAAATCCCCAAAGCAGCATCAGCAGCAGCAGCAGCAGCAGCAGCAGCATCAGCAGCAGCAGCATCAGCAGCAGCGGCAGCATCAGCAGCAGCATCAGCAGCAGCGGCAGCATCAGCATCAGCAGCAGCAGCAGCATCAGCAGCAGCATAAGCAGCAGCATTAGCAGCAGCATCAGCAGCAGCGGCAGCATCAGCAGCAGCACCAGCAGCAGCATCAGCAGCAGCGGCAGCATCAGCATCAGCAGCAGCAGCAGCATCAGCAGCAGCAGCAGCAGCAGCAGCAGCAGCATCAGCAGCAGCGGCAGCAGCAGCGGCATCAGCAGAAAAAGTAAAGCACAACTGCTTCTTATTCTCCAGGATGCCACAGCAGCAGCAGCAGCATCAACAGCAGCAGCAGCATCAACAGCAGCATCAGCAGCAGCAGCAGCAACATCAACAACAGCAGCATCATAAACAGCAGCAGCATCATCATCATCATCATCAGCAGCAGCAGCAGCAGCAGCAGCATCAGCAGCAGCAGCAGCAGCAGCAGCAGCAGCAGCAGCAAAAGTAAACACACAACCGCTTCTTATTCTCCAGGATGCCACAGCAGCAGCAGCAGCAGGAACAGCAGCAGCAGCAGCAGCATCAACAGCAGCAGCAGCATCAACAGCAGCATCAGCAGCAGCATCAGCAGCATCATCAGCAGCATCATCAGCAGCAGCAGCAGCAGCCTTTTGTAAGTGGTAACACTGTCCTTTAAGAATTTATTGGGCTGATTGTTACGACATATTAGCATTTAATCACCAGGTTACACCAGCTTGCACCACCAAATGTTGGTAGTTCACACTGGTTCACAGTAAACTTTACTCCTTAGAGTAAAGTCCTGTTAGACCCGTTAATCCCAGATCCTGCTGCCCAGTAACTATTACTGGAACTGAACTGGCTGCTGCATGGACCACGGTGGGCCACAGTAAACCGGGTAACTGGGTTTATAAATGTTACAGCCATATTAAAAGTCTACACGTTTAAACCTTTAAGTTTAAACCTCAGTTTAATTTTTACTCTAACTTAAATTGTTTATGTTTCAGCAGACCTTTACAACCCTCCTTAGACTGTGACGTGGGACTAACTTCTGACAGAGCAGGAGGTTCAACAATGGCAGCAGCTTTGAAGTGGACTGAGAAGAAACTGAGTCTGGTCAGGTACCGGTTTAGAGCTGGACAGGAAGACTGGACCAGTGACAGAACTGCAGCTGTACCACCGGTGCTCCAACTCCTCGTTGTCTGGAGATAAATACCAGGTGAACATCGTCTCGGTCCAACCAGAACATCCCATTGTCCCCAACAGTGGAAACAGCTGGAGTCCCAGGGGTGCCGGGTGCGATGATTGCACACACATCCTGATATTGAATCCCGGTGGTGTGAATAGAGAGCTTTTCCATAACTGTAAGGAATACTGCTCCACCAATGTTCAAGTGGTGTGTGATGGAACATTTGAAAAAAACCAACGTGGAACACGTTGGCCACAATCAACGCATGGATCTTTGACAATAGCTGGCTTCGTGTTCTCCTCCATAACCCAACCTTTGAAGGTCATCTCCGCAGGGATAATGGTTATCCATGCCACTCATACCTGATGACTCCACGTCTGGACCCTCAAACACCAGCGGAGAGAAGGTACAACTCAAGAAGGTTCCCCTGCGTTAGAGAAAGACTACACAAAGCGGGACACCACCGTGACCATCACTGTTTACGGCTTTGGGAAGACGCGTGGAGATGAGCTACACCTGGAAGCTGATGAGGCCCCACATGAGGACCGAGCTGATGAGCGGGGGCACAGTGCCGGTCCCAGTATATTCCCAGTGGGAACGCAGAGAGGGAAGCTCTTCTCTGAATGAAAAATGTGCATGTGAATGCGATCTCCTCTATGATTGGAGCTCAGCTCAAGCTCAACCCTGCCGGCGAACCAGCCTCGTGTCAGTGTATAACTTACTAACATTTGTAAATGGGAACAAATCTTGAACTTCACAGGAAGACTTGCATAAAGTTGGACTGACTGCTGTTAAACTGCTAGTTTGGGAGAGCTTGCAACCTGGTTACCGTGGAAACGTCACCGTCCAGAAACCTTTAACCCTTTAACCCTGTCCTGCACGCATGCGCAGGTGCAGTTGCAGCGGCCTCTTTAAACGTGTCACCGCGGAGCCCCGCCTCTCATATCGTGCGCGCGCGCATGTGTGTGCGTGTCCTTGTCATGGCCGCCGCTGCGGACTCTCCTCTGTACCTGGGTCTGGACTTAAGCACGCAGCAGGTAAACCCGCTCATCACCTGCTGTCCACCTCACCTGTCCTCCGGCGCGTGCTCGGCTGCGCGTCACGTGTTTGCGTCAAGGCTTTCGTGCACGCGGACAGGAAAGCAGACGTCACTGTGCGGCTTTCCCGCACTTTGAAAGGAAGTTTGTGAGTTTTTTCTGCGTCTGTGGCCGAACTCTCAGGTGGACTCTGACCCGCGGGCGTGTCCAGATCTGATCAGAACCCCTGGAAGCCAGGTTCCCAGCAGGTCTCCCAAAACCAGAGGTTTGAAAGTACCTCCGTCCTGTAGTCCTGTTGCAGGCTGGATGTTCGCGTGGACCAGCGGACGTTCTTCTGGTTCTGTTAAATGCAGATCACAGATCCGTTTCAGGACCACATCCCGTTTACTGGCATGAAATGTATGCACTAGATGTTGCATAAAGCCTTGTTTTGAAGAAGACTAGAGAACGCCTGTAGAGTACCGAGCACTGTAACACTGTAATGATAATATGTCAAACAAGGAGTATCATGTAATCAATCGAATCATTTGAAGAAGACGTTGGAAATTGAACGGATGGGCAAGTCGAACTGTGAGTCACTTCCAGTCACCACGAGGGTCCCAACCTGCGGTTCCTCTAGTCACCACGAGGGTCCCGACCTGCTGTTCCTGTAGTCACCACGAGGGTCCCGACCTGCGGTTCCTGTAGTCACCACGAGGGTCCCGACCTGCGGTTCCTCTAGTCACCACGAGGGTCCCGACCTGCTATTCCTGTAGTCACCACGAGGGTCCCGACCTGCTATTCCTCTAGTCACCACGAGGGTCCCGACCTGCGGTTCCTGTAGTCACCACGAGGGTCCCGACCTGCTGTTCCTGTAGTCACCACGAGGGTCCCGACCTGCTGTTCCTGTAGTCACCACGAGGGTCCCGACCTGCTGTTCCTGTAGTCACCACGAGGGTCCCGACCTGCGGTTCCTGTAGTCACCACGAGGGTCCCGACCTTCGGTTCCTGTAGTCACCACGAGGGTCCCGACCTGCGGTTCCTGTAGTCACCACGAGGGTCCCGGCCCTGCGGTTCCTCTAGTCACCACGAGGGTTCCGACTTGCGGTACCTCTAGTCACCACAACGCTCCCGGCCATGCGGTTCCTCTAGTCACCATGAGGGTTCCGACCTGCGGTTCCTCTAGTCACCGGGACGCTCCCGGCCATGCGGTTCCTCTAGTCACCGTGAGGGTTCCGACCTGCGGTTCCTGTAGTCACCGCGACGCTCCCGGCCCTGCGGTTCCTCTAGTCACCGCGACGCTCCCGGCCATGCGGTTCCTCTAGTCACCACGAGGGTCCGGATCCAGACCTGCGCTGACCTCTAGAGCCTGTCCACCGGAGCGACATTCACGGTCCCCTGCACCTCTGCTTGTGGATCACCTGAAGTATTTGGGGACCACAGGGATTCTGCACATATCCAGATCCCTTCTGATCTTCATTTGGGAACCACTGATGAAATGTTTCCGTCATTTTCTTGTTTGTTCTCTCAGTGAAGATGGTGTTTTTGTGCCTGGTGCCATATAACTGAAACGCAGCTGATGAGGAAAGACATTAATCATGTTTTCATTTTCATGTCTTGTTTTTACTTTTTTATGTCTTTTCCTCATCAGGCGTCTGAGGACACCATGAAACCTCTTAGTTTCATGTTGTCTGCAGACAAACAAAAGACACAGAAGTATCACTGTGGTTCTCCATTTTCTGTCCTTTTGTGACTTCTGCTTGTAACACGGCTGCTGTTGATGTGAGTTGTCCATCTTTACTCTGCTTGTGCGGTGGTGAAGCTGAAGGTGGTGGCCATCGATGGAAGCCTCAGAGTGGTGCAGCGGGACAGCGTGCAGTTCGACTCCGAGCTGCCCGAGTTCAGGTATCTGCTGCTTTTATTTTGAAAGGCTCTGACTCTGGCTCTTATTTTTATAAGTAACTTGCTGCTGTTTTTGTGTCCAGGACTCAGGGCGGGGTTCACATTCACCCTGACAGACTTACAGTCACCTCACCTGTGCTTATGTGGGTCAAGGTGGGACACACACACACACACACACACACACACACACACACGCGTGATACTCCTGAAGGTTGTCATGTGACCTCACCCCCGTTTCTGGCTGCTGATTGGCTGTCGTCTGTCCTCAGGCTTTGGACCTGCTGCTTGACAAGCTGAAGTGGGCGGGACTTGACTTCTCCCGCGTCAGAGCGGTGTCAGGCAGCGGCCAGGTGAGGGGATTTCCCACCTAACGTGACTGAAGCAGAACCAGAACTGAAACGTAGGCGATGAAAAGTTTGGACCGAGTTTGTTCTGGGGATTGTTGAGCAGAACCTTAAATGTCCCGCCTCCTCACACGGAGAAACGCGAGCCAGCAGGTTTTGTTAAGTGAGCATTGCTCCACAAACCAAGACCAGGGACAAACCGGGACACGTCGGTTACCCTGACAGAGCGTAGCCTGGAGCAGGGCTGGGTTGGTTACCGTGGGGATTTTTCCTCCACAGCTTTCTCGCTCATCAGTAACACGTTTTCCTCATGGTTTAAGATTTTACACAGGTTGGTGTTGGTGTTGGTGTTGGTGTCGGGCGTTCGGTTCATCTTCTCTGAAGATTTCTCTTCAGTATACGGATGATTAGAAAAAGCTGCGTTTGTGAGGATTCAGTTCAAGTCGATTCATTTTTATCTGTCAAGGAGACTGAAAAAGAACATGATTTCAGTCCGAAAGAGGAGAGACACGGAAAAGGTTCCTCACTGCTTTTTCACAAGGTCCACTTCATTCATTAAGATGATTTCCCTGGAGAATATTTTATACTTTATGTATATTTATGAATATGATGACTTTAAAGATCTCCCTTTCTGTACTGCCCGCTGGACTTTCTCCAGCCTCAAAGACGTTGAAAGAAAAACAAATGCAGGACAGGTTCTGCCAACACAATGTTCCTCAGGTTCTCGTTGGATGTTCTGATGCAGATGAAGGACAGTCGGAGTTTGTGATCTCTGTTCATCTACTTATTTTTCTTTTTGAAGGTTTCCAATTTTCCGTTGGAGATGGAAAATCTAAAAAGGCTCAGTTTGCTGCACCTTCCAAGCATTACGCTGTGCTGTCACCTGTTCATTTCTGAGGGTGGGTGGGGTTGGGGATGGGGCTGCTAGTAACCCCGCGGACACCCGCTGCGTCCAGCGACATGGAGCGCGGCTTGTCGACGTGGTCGGGTGAGGTTACCGCCCTCCAGAGCAGAGCTGGCCCACCAGGACTCGGAGGGAGTTTGGAGGAGCCTGGCTCGATCCACGGCTGAGGGAAGTTCGGCATCTGGATTCAGTCTGGGTGGTCATTCTCACCGAGGCCGTGCAGCGAGAAGCCCCGGTGGAAAACCCCGGGTTGTTGCCGCTAAGCTGCGTTATTACCAGGACTGCATCGAGGTGCTGCACTGAGCCAGAGGAGGCGGCCCGCTTGGGTACAAGGGAGACCCAGTGGCCATGTTTCCAGATTTACAGCGTGAACATGACAAAACCAGAAGCCCGGGCTGCATTCAACGATGCCACGAATCTACTCCGAGGTTGACAGCATAACCGCTGTGGGACCGCTATGGGACTACGTTCCCTGCCCCGTTCTGAGTCTCCTACAACAGAGATGGTAACGGTTTCCTGGACCCGGCGAAGGCCCTGGCCTACGTCAGGACTGTTGTCCTGGCAGCACACGCTCTATAAACAATGGACGAAGCGTTAGGTCACGTGACCCACTGGCTCCTGAAGAGCCGTTTTGAAGCCGACAACAGCTCGGCCATCATATGTCAATCAAAGTTGGCTGTGGCTACCGGCTCCGTCTGCAGATCCCTGCAAAATATCTGCAGGCGCTTACAGCCGGATATCCTGTTTTACATGTTGATCCAACGGCGACATAAAAAGATTACTGTCACGTAAACCGACGCTGAGTCGATAGAAACGGCAGGATGACGACTACGGAGAAGGACGCTAGACGCCGGTCATATTACAAATAAATGTAATGTTTTATATGACTTCACCTACGTGGTACAAAAACATTCACCCGCCTCAGAGTTGTCATGGAAGTGAAATCCAACCACTGAGACCAAAACCCTGTTTTTTATTCATTCAACATTTATTTAAACTCGTGCTGCAGCGGCCGTCGTCTCGGATGGCGTGTACTTATATGTGTCGTTGTCATAGTAGTCCCACATCTGGCCCGAATGACTTTCATATAGTATAAAGTAGTAGTAGTATAAAGTACTACTAATAGTAGGTTAGGTCGTCCGACTGCGAATCGGTGTGCATGCTTCAGGGTGAAGACATGCTGGTCTTCATCCAGAAACGGTGATGATCCACGTTACAAAGGGGAAAACCAAACGTGTAAACGGGTGCTCAGGTTTTACACCCAGACACTGTCACGGTTTGCTGAGGCTGGTTGTGAGTAAAGTGAGTTTGTCTTCTCAGCAACACGGCAGCGTGTTCTGGAGGACAGGCGCATCCCGGACCCTGGAACAGCTCGACCCGGGCCGGAGTCTGCACCGGCTGCTGCAGGTGTGTGAGTGCATGTCCCAGTAGCACCAAAGACGAGTACATGCTGTATGCACACAGATCCCACAGTGAAGTGCCATGTACATGTGTCTGCCGTCACTCATGTGGCCACAGCGAAGCGAAACTCAGGGGCAACACTAAGCAGGTAAGTTGCAGCCAGGTGCTGCTGATCATCGTCATTGATGAACTGAGGTTTGGCTGTTTGGTGCTCTGGAACATTGTTTTCAAACAATGATAAGGAGGAAAGACATCAGTAATGGTTTCAGAGAAGAAATTGTTGAAGCACATGAGGCTGCAAATGGAAATGGTTATAAAGCAATTTTCAAACAATTTGCAGTTAAATGTTCTAGAGTGAGGGACAGATGTGGACAGATGAGAACAAAGTGGAGATGTTGGGCACCATGTTTGCAGAAAACCCAACAGCATTTCAGCAGAAACGGCTCATATCTACTGTCAAGCACGGTGGTGGAGGGATGATGGTCTGGGGGTCTTTTGCAGCCATGATACCTGTAGCCCTTATTGAGGTTCAGTCCTTCATGATCTCGTGTGTGTACCAGAATATTCTGGAGACATCTCACATCTGAAGATTGATCAACGTGGGGTCATGCAGCACAGTGATCTGAAGCACATCAGCAAATCCACAGAGACCAGCTGAACAATAAAAGAACGCCCTGCATAGCTGGTCCCAGCGGGCGCCCTCGTGCAGGCGGCGCAGGTTCGAATCCCGGCCTGTCGCTCGACTGTGTTCTAATGGCCCAGTCAAAGTGCAGACTCGAAACGAGTTGAATCGGGAGGCCATTTAGTCTCTTCCACATCTTCTTTTCTTTATTGTTGCCAAGCAAATAATGTTGGAGTGAAAAAGGTTCTGGTTTTGTTTGTCTGGGTTTGTGTTTGTCCAGTTCTAAGATCCACTACGATCAAACCATTTGTATAGGTTTCACGAAGGTTTCCAGTCTAGCCAGCAGAGTTGGTCATCTTCAGCACAGATGTCGAGCTGCAGTCGTAGAAGAACGTAGATAGAAGACAGGCCGAGTCCCTAGGACAGAGCGGAACATTCTAACTGGAACGTGTGTCCACAGGACAGCTTCTCGGTGTCGGACAGTCCCATCTGGATGGACTCCAGCAGCGGGCGGCAGTGCCAGGACCTGGAGGCAGCAGTAGGGGGCGCCCTGAGGCTGGCTGAGATCACTGGGTCCCGAGCCTACGAGGTCCTGCCGTCCACCTGTTGAAGGTGACGTGGTGTTTGCAGAACCTCTGAAGCATCTTTGTGTGTTTGTGTGCAGCGTTTCACAGGAAACCAGATAGCTAAACTGCGTGCGAGCCAAGCAGACGGGTTCCAGGACACGGAGGTGAGGTCGTCGCCGCACCTGCAGGCTCCGCCCACACAGGGCTTGTCCAGCGAGTCAGGAACATTATGTTTGTTTGGTTTCAGAGGATCTCGCTGGTCAGCAGCTTTGCAGCCACTCTCCTCCGTGGCGCTTACGCAGCCATCGACTACAGTGACGGTACCATCTGTTCCTGATTGGCTCAAATAAACACTGACCCATCAGCTGATCAATTAACTCCTAGCCGATTGGTTGTTCAGGTTCTGGGATGAATCTGTTAGACATCAGGAGCAGAAACTGGTCTGAGATCTGTCTGGAAGCCACCGCTCCTCGTCTGGACCAACTTCTGGGAGCTCCGCAGCCCTCCACATCTGTATTGGTAAGAATGGTCTATTTGTTCTCCACAGTTCCATGTGGTGGTCTGTACTGGTCAATACTGGTCTACAGCTCTCTGTGGCGGTTTATACCGGTCCAGAGTAGTCTTTGCTGGTCCATACTGATCCATACTTGTCCACAGTCTGTAGTCATCTGTGTTGGTTTTTACTGGTCCTCCCTGCAGGGTCCTGTGTCCTCCTACTTTGTGCATCGATACGGTTTCTCAGAGAGCTGCAACGTTGTGGCTTTCACTGGAGACAACCCAGGTAGGAAACCTAAAATAATTAGTTGTTTTATAAATTAAAGCATCGCAGTTTTTTTGCATAGTTGCGTAGTTTATTTACAAAAACTGGTATGACTGATTTCACCACTGGTATGACTGATTTCACCACTGGTATGACTGATTTTAATCTCTGTTATGACTGATTTCACCACTGGTGTAACTGATTTAACCCTGGTGTAACTGGTGAAATCAGTCATAACATTAAATCACTGGTGTAACTGATTTAATCTCTGGTATGACTGATTTCACCACTGGTGTGACTGATTTAATTTCTGTTTTGACCGACTTCACCCTGGTATGACTGATTTAACCCTGGTGTAACTGGTGAAATCAGTCATAACAGAGATTAAATCACTGGTGTAACTGATTTAATCTCTGGTATGACTGATTTCACCCTTGTATGACTGATTTAACCCTTGTATGACTGATTTAACCCTGGTGTAACTGATTTCACCACGGCTACGACTTTAACTCCCGGATTTAAATTTTTTACATGTCTGAACACTAGATGGTGCTGTTGTTCCAATGCATATTAAAGGTATTAGAGGTGAAATAACAATAATAACGTTCTAGAGGCTGGAGAAAGTTGCCAACAGCCATATTTTCATTGGATGCAGAAAAAGCATTTGATAAAGTTATTTGGGAATTTCTATTCCAAACACTTAAAAAATATGTCTTTTATGAATCATTTATTCATTGGATAAAGATTCTTTACACATCACCGATGGCAACAGTCACCACAAATGCTCTGGTCGGGAAGCCGTCGTTGGGCTAGATTCTACTTTGGTCAACACACGTGTTTCAGTGACTGCTGGTGAAGTGATGAGGAGTTTTGACATGATGCTGAAGATCTGTTGTGTGTCTTCCTCAGCATCTCTGGCAGGAATGAGGCTCCAGCAGGGAGATGTGGCGGTAAGTCTGTCTTTTCCTGTCAGTGCTTGTCGTCACGCTGTCATCAGTGTGTGTTACACTGAGTGTGTGTGTGGTCTGCAGGTGAGTCTGGGGACCAGTGATACGGTGTTTCTGTGGATTCAGGAGCCTCAACCAGCTCTCGAGGGCCACATCTTCTGCAACCCAGTGGACCTGCAGGCGTACATGGCTCTGCTGTGGTACACACACACACACACACACACACACACACACACACACACACACACACAGTACAGTCCAACAGGGAGTGGGAGTGCTGTGGTCCGGTCCAGGTCACATTATGAAAATCAATGCTTTTATCTATAATTACGGATGTGGTCTTTTAATTAGCAGCCAACACCTTTATGTTCAGGATCAGCGAGAATTTCTGATAACTAGAGCTGTAACATGCTCCTGGTAACACCAACTTCATCGTCCATCCATCCATCCATCCATCCATCCATCCATCCATCCATCCATCCATCCATCCATCCATCCATCCATCCTTCCATCCATCCAACCATCCATCCATCCAACCATCCATCCATCCATCCATCCATCCTTCCATCCATCCAACCATTCATCCATCCAACCATCCATCCATCCATCCATCCATCCATCCATCCATCCATGTCATAAACTGCGCTCTGGTCAATTCTCTGTTCTTACACTTGAGGAATATCAGCAGTTATTGTTTGTAAACGCAGCATTGGAAACTCTCCCACCTTCACCGTTTGCAATGCTGCATGCAAATTCTTCACAAGTACGAAGCCAGAACTCAAAACAACAGTTTTATACCTAAAGACTAACGAAAGCAGAAACTCCTTAATTCGCTGACTCAGCAGTTTGTTAGAGAAAATGGCGCGTAAACGCTGCTTCCTTTAGGGTTTCAGAGTGCATCATACGCGCTTCACACACTACGCCATGTACAGTATAGTACATACTGGTCCAGCAGTTGTCATTAGTACATAGTTGGTTGGAGCGTGCGTACTAAGTATGAAGATGAACAATGACATTTCAGGCAGACAGAAAACTCGTGCCAGTAAAGCTCTTAACTACACAATGTTGGCGTT
This sequence comes from Xenentodon cancila, assembly GCA_014839995.1. Lineage (NCBI taxonomy): Eukaryota > Metazoa > Chordata > Actinopteri > Beloniformes > Belonidae > Xenentodon > Xenentodon cancila. The sequence continues at coordinate 2,463,073 of CM026216.1, read as the reverse complement.
CCTTCTCACAACCCTTGAAAGACGTTCTGGCATTAAACACCAGTGATGAGGCATTGAGGACTCGTTCTCATTCTCCCTGGAAACACGTCTTATGATGCAACAGTACGAGGCTGTTGCTTTCGTCACGCCCGAAATCATTGGAAATAAGGAGTCTCAACATAAACTAGATGTTAACAGACTAAAAAGGTGTAGTAAGACTGGTGTACTCTACAACAGGCGGAAAACCCCCAAACTGGTTGAACGTTCACGTTATGTATGCAAGGTCACTTAAGTCCATGTTACACACAAAGCCATGATCATACTTGGCAGGTGCGCAGGGGCCAGGTGCGCAGGGGCCAGGTGCGCAGGGGCCAGGTGCGCAGGGGCCAGGTGCGCAGGGGCCAGGTGCAGCACCTGGAGTAAAGTCCTCAGTGTGTGCTGCACAGAGACACGAGTGTACAGTATCGCCAAAGCACAGGATCCAGAGGATCGCAGGATTGGGCAGATGAAACAGACCCCCTCTAATGGCATCTTCAGGTCCCAGCATGGAGAGCAGGTCCTTGAACTCTACCAATCAGGGACAGGGAACCAGACAGCAGCATTTTCCTTCCTGATTGCTACAATCGATACAAAACTAACACGTCATGAGTCAAGTGCAGAATCGTGGCCGTGACACTTTATACGCGTTCGTTTTTATAAATTCTCAACAGGCCTACCGGACAGTCCAGAACCATCCTCAGCTGGCTTTGCAGTGTTTCCAGAATGTGGTTTTGCATCGTCTTGCTGAAAAGGCAATGCAAAACACAATTTTGATAACATTATTTAACGTTAACAGATGTGTTCTTGGGGAAAGCAGGTGTTCCTGCTCTGTAGTTTTGGGCATTATTGCTGCCATCACAGAAGTGGACATGACTCTGATACGACCCCAGACCCCAGACCTTGTTGCTGATAACGGTCTGGATGATCCTGATCCCAGTGCCCATTTAAGTCTGGAGAAACACCTCTGCGTGATGATGCATCCCAGTCAACATAAGGGGACCTCTGTGAGGTTTGGAGGTCCAGCAAACACTGAATCGTCTGGTCTCGGGTTCCTGTTCACCTGACTGCTAGAAGTATATTACTTGATATTTATTAAGGTTTTTTGTGATCAGTTCAGATTGTGAGACAGATTCAGTTTCAATTCAAGGTTGTAAAGAACATCTTCTCTGATGCACTAATAATAACAAAACACAGGGAAAGTTGACTGTCATCCAAGAGAAGACTTGTGTTTTCCTTGTTTACACATATATTAATGGTTAATACCAGGTTTTGGTAGAAGAGAAGAAGATTTATATGTATATATGTGGCCCCCTTTCAAAGGAGGGAATAAATATTCAGCTAAAATCACTGGTGTGAAAGACTAGAAATAAGGTGGGACATGAAAGAGCAAGAAAGACAGATGAGACAGTGGTGATGCAGTCTGGTGTCAAAAGAGCTGCTCTGAATATCTCCATCGACCTGGTGGACTTTTAGATTTCAGCGTTTAGATTCCTGGAGACAGACAGAGTCTAACTATTTCATAAAAGAGCAAAAACACTAACAACCAAGAACGTGTCACTGGATGGTTATAGCTATTAAAGAGAAACTCTGATCAAAAGATAACGACTTAAAATCATTAATTAGTCCTGCCCTGTTGAGTCCTGTCAATGTTCAGACGTCATGTCCTCCGCAGCTTCAAGAACGGATCTCTGACGAGGAAACGGATCAGGGATGAGTGTGCTGGACGTTCATGGGAAGCTTTTTCTGCTGCTCTCAGAGACACGGCGCTCGGGAATGGTGGAAACATCGGTGAAGCCGTCTTCCTCCTTTCCTTCCTGCCTTGAGTCCTCTCTTACCTCCTTCCCTTTTCTGACTGACTGGTGTGATCTGTGTTTCAAGGCTTTTACTTTGACACCATAGAGATTACTCCTCCTGCGGTTGGCATTCACCGCTTCGACTCCGACAATAACAAGGTGTGTTCTCGTTTTCCCACATCAGATGAACAATTTCAAGACGATTCTGTCCTGAGTCTGCCTCACCTGTGTACCTGTCACGCCTGCCTCGCCTGTCACGCCTGTCACACCTGCCTCACCTGTGTACCTGTCTCGCCTGCCTCACCTGCGCGCCTGTCACGCCTGCCTCACCTGCGCGCCTGTCACGCCTGCCTCACCTGTCACGCCTGCCTCGCCTGTCACGCCTGTCACACCTGCCTCGCCTGTCACGCCTGTCACGCCTGCCTCGCCTGTCACGCCTGCCTCGCCTGTCACGCCTGTCACACCTGCCTCGCCTGTCACGCCTGCCTCACCTGCCTCGCCTGCGCGCCTGTCTCACCTGTCTCACCTGCCTCACCTGCGCGCCTGTCACACCTGCCTCACCTGCGTGCCTGTCTCACCTGCCTCACCTGCGTGCCTGTCTCACCTGCCTCACCTGCATGCCTGTCTCACCTGCCTCACCTGTCACACCTGCCTCACATGTGTACCTGTCACACCTGCACCACCTGTGTGCCTGTCTCACCTGTGTGCCTGTCTCACCTGACTCACCTGTCACACCTGACTCAACTGACTCACCTGCCTCACCGGCGCCACCGGCGCCACCGGCGCCACCTCTGCACCTGCCACACCTGCCTCACTTGTGTCACCTGTTTGTCCCCACAGGTGTCCTTTTGGAGCCCTCAGGTGGAGGTCCGGGCTGTGGTGGAGGGTCAGTTCCTGTCCAGGAGGCTTCATGCCGAGCGGCTTGGATACTCCATCAGTAAGAGGATGCTGTAGCTTTCTCTGTGTACACAATTCCCTTTTATAAATTCTCCTTTACAACCTCGCTCTGTATTGGCCCACATCTATCTATCTATCTATCTATCTATCTATCTATCTATCTATCTATCTATCTATCTATCTATCTATCTATCTATCTATCTATCTATCTATCTATCTATCTATCTATCTATCTATCTATCTATCTATCTATCTATCTATCTATCTATCTATCTATCTATCTATCTATCTATCTATCTATCTATCTATCTATCTATCTATCTATCTATCTATCTATCTATCTATCTATCTATCTATCTATCTATCTATCTATCCATCCCCTTCTTTCAAAGTATATTCAAGTGTGTCTGAGCATCAAAATAGAAACGAAAATAAAGAAACGAAATAAAACCCTGTCCTATTCAGATTTGCAGGGTAATGTGACATCACAGGCCCAGGTCAGAGTCGATTTATCCAGCCACTATAAATGGATGCATGAGTGGAGTTTGCATGTTCTCCTGGCGCCTGGTGAACGTTTTCTGTGTACTGATAGACTGGATACCTGTCCAGGTATCTGCCTTTTACCTGTAATGCGCTGGAATAGGCTCCAGCAGACACTCCACACTCGCCTTTGTTTCAGACTCAACATTCTTCACTAGATTACAGATTATCACAGTACCTGACATGACCAGGTACCAGGCCATGAGCCCCGCCTACTTTTGGGTTGAAGCCTATGTGGAAATAGTAAAAGAGCCAACAAAAAAAAGTTCCTCTACTGACCACCAGAGGGCCATTTGTACAATGTATAATTTGACAGTGGGCACAACTACCAACTAGCTTCACGGTCCCGGTGGACCTCTGTGAGTCCTGGTTTCAGTTGCTGTTGCAGTTGGCCCTCTTGAAGATGACAGATTTGATTAGAATGGATGTAAAGTAATCATCTGTCAGCTAAAATTGCAAAAGTGACTAACATGAGGTGGGGGTGTCCCAGGTCACGGGACACGCCCGAGGATTCAGAACCAACGTCCTGGTGTGTTGCTGCTGTTTGTTCTTCACACACTAATAAACCTGCTGCTGATGTTTCTGAGGGAACTTTCCTTCACACTTGTGTTGCACGGAGACAGAAAGCTGTAGGGCAGACCTCTGATAAGCCACGCCTTGCTGAGGAGAGGGTTGGAGTTAACATCTGGCTCCGCCCCTAGCAACCACCTGCTGCCTTGAACAGACGTTTTAAGAAATTGTTGGAGATGTTGTGCTGCATCTCTGTGGTATTTTCACCAAACATGTCACAAACACTTCATTAAGACCTCAGGTAGGTCTGAAGTCACCAAGTCTGTTTTTAGTTCCAGGAACGAGAGTTTTGGCGACTGGAGGAGCTTCGTCCAATAAAGAGATCCTGCAGGTCAGTCCTCCATCTTCAGCATTCATGGTGATTTGTTATCAGAATTCACACGCTGCTTGATCGTTTTCATGCTTAGTGAAGCAGGTTTTAGGGTTGGAACTATTTTTATTTGAGTTTGGGTGTTTCATCTGTCTGGACTTCAAACGACATACAAAAAAAGAGAGAAATTAGTGGCAAAAATACAATATATATTTTTTAAGAAATCAGAGAATTGATCATAAACAAGGCGTTTGTGTAGAGAAGGTCCTGCCAAAGAGGATGGACTGACCAGAACCAGGACCAAAGCAGTGGTGCTCGCCTTCATGAAGTTCCTTGTTTATTTGTTTGCAGGATATCTGTGTGGAAGTGATTTTACGTAAAATACTGAGATTATTTAGACTCCTGACACAGATTGATGTGTTTTTAGGTAAAGTAGTTACTATTCTCTATTAAACAGTCCTTCAAACCTTTAAAGAAACTTTCTTTTAAAGAAACTCCTGTAGATGTACCATATTTTTGTTTATTCAAAGGCTTTTTGATTATTTAATTGAGAGTATTTAAGGTGAAGTTGATGTTTGTTCCTGTTTGTTGGAGGACCAAGTTGTTTCTGAAATCTTTGAGCGTGATTGTTGACAGTTTCATGTTTCTCTGCTGTGAAGAACAATCGTTTACATTTAACTAATATACAACAATTTACAAATAACTAATTTGATTCGAGAGAGAGAGGATGGTACACATGATGGATGGATGGTACACAGGATGGATGGATGGATGGTACACAGGATGGATGGATGGATGGTACACAGGATGGATGGATGGATGGTACACAGGATGGATGGATGGATGGATGGATGGATGGATGGACGGTACACATGATGGATGGATGGATGGATGGATGGACGGTACACATGATGGATGGATGGATGGATGGTACACATGATGGATGGATGGATGGATGGATGGATGGATGGATGGATGGATGGATGGATGGATGGATGGATGGTACACATGATGGATGGATGGATGGTACACATGATGGATGGATGGATGGTACACAGGATGGATGGATGGATGGTACACAGGATGGATGGATGGTACACATGATGGATGGATGGACGGTACACAGGATGGATGGATGGACGGTACACATGATGGATGGATGGATGGATGGATGGATGGATGGATGGATGGATGGATGGATGGATGGATGGATGGATGGATGGATGGATGGACGGTACACATGATGGATGGATGGATGGTACACATGATGGATGGATGGACGGTACACATGATGGATGGATGGATGGATGGATGGTACACATGATGGATGGATGGATGGTACACATGATGGATGGATGGATGGATGGTACACATGATGGATGGATGGATGGATGGATGGTACACATGATGGATGGATGGATGGATGGTACACATGATGGATGGATGGACGGTACACAGGATGGATGGATGGACGGTACACAGGATGGATGGATGGATGGTACACATGATGGATGGATGGACGGTACACAGGATGGATGGATGGATGGTACACAGGATGGATGGATGGATGGATGGACGGTACACAGGATGGATGGATGGATGGATGGATGGACGGTACACAGGATGGATGGATGGATGGATGGACGGTACACAGGATGGATGGTACGGATGGATGGACGGTACACAGGATGGATGGTACGGATGGATGGACGGTACACAGGATGGATGGATGGACGGACGGTACACAGGATGGATGGATGGACGGACGGTACACAGGATGGATGGATGGACGGACGGTACACAGGATGGATGGATGGATGGATGGTACACAGGATGGATGGATGGATGGATGGTACACAGGATGGATGGATGGATGGATGGATGGTACACATGATGGATGGATGGATGGATGGTACACATGATGGATGGATGGATGGATGGATGGTACACATGATGGATGGATGGATGGATGGATGGATGGTACACAGGATGGATGGATGGATGGATGGTACACAGGATGGATGGATGGATGGATGGTACACAGGATGGATGGATGGATTGATGGATGGATGGACGGACGGTACACAGGATGGATGGATGGACGGACGGTACACAGGATGGATGGATGGATGGTACACAGGATGGATGGATGGATGGATGGATGGTACACATGATGGATGGATGGATGGTACACATGATGGATGGATGGATGGTACACAGGATGGATGGATGGATGGATGGATGGATGGACGGACGGTACACAGGATGGATGGATGGACGGACGGTACACAGGATGGATGGATGGACGGACGGTACACAGGATGGATGGATGGACGGACGGTACACAGGATGGATGGATGGACGGACGGTACACAGGATGGATGGATGGATGGATGGACGGTACACAGGATGGATGGATGGATGGATGGATGGATGGATGGATGGATGGACGGTACACAGGATGGATGGATGGATGGACGGTACACAGGATGGATGGATGGATGGACGGTACACAGGATGGATGGATGGATGGTACACAGGATGGATGGATGGATGGTACACAGGATGGATGGATGGATGGTACACAGGATGGATGGATGGATGGTACACAGGATGGATGGATGGTACACAGGATGGATGGATGGTACACAGGATGGATGGATGGATGGATGGATGGATGGTACACAGGATGGATGGATGGTACACAGGATGGATGGATGGATGGATGGATGGACGGTACACAGGATGGATGGATGGATGGTACACAGGATGGATGGATGGATGGATGGATGGTACACATGATGGATGGATGGATGGATGGATGGACGGTACACATGATGGATGGATGGTACACATGATGGATGGATGGATGGTACACAGGATGGATGGATGGATGGATGGATGGTACACATGATGGATGGATGGATGGTACACAGGATGGATGGATGGATGGATGGATGGTACACATGATGGATGGATGGATGGTACACAGGATGGATGGATGGATGGATGGATGGTACACATGATGGATGGATGGATGGATGGATGGATGGACGGTACACATGATGGATGGATGGTACACAGGATGGATGGATGGATGGTACACAGGATGGATGGATGGATGGTACACAGGATGGATGGATGGATGGTACACAGGATGGATGGATGGATGGATGGTACACAGGATGGATGGATGGTACACAGGATGGATGGATGGATGGATGGATGGATGGATGGTACACAGGATGGATGGATGGTACACAGGATGGATGGATGGTACACAGGATGGATGGATGGATGGTACACAGGATGGATGGATGGATGGATGGACGGTACACAGGATGGATGGATGGATGGTACACAGGATGGATGGATGGATGGATGGATGGTACACATGATGGATGGATGGATGGATGGATGGATGGATGGATGGATGGATGGACGGTACACATGATGGATGGATGGATGGTACACAGGATGGATGGATGGATGGTACACAGGATGGATGGATGGTACACATGATGGATGGATGGATGGATGGATGGATGGATGGATGGATGGTACACAGGATGGATGGATGGATGGATGGTACACAGGATGGATGGATGGATGGATGGTACACAGGATGGATGGATGATGGATGGTACACTGGATGGATGGTACACAGGATGGATGGTACGGATGGATGGACGGTACACAGGATGGATGGTACGGATGGACGGACGGTACACAGGATGGATGGATGGACGGACGGTACACGGGATGGATGGATGGACGGTACACAGGATGGATGGATGGATGGATGGATGGACGGTACACAGGATGGATGGATGGACGGTACACAGGATGGACGGTACACAGGATGGATGGATGAATGGATGGTACACAGGATGGATGGATGGATGGTACACAGGATGGATGGATGGATGGATGGTACACAGGATGGATGGATGGATGGTACACAGGATGGATGGATGGATGGTACACAGGATGGATGGATGGATGGATGGTACACAGGATGGATGGATGGATGGATGGACGGTACACAGGATGGATGGATGGACGGTACACAGGATGGATGGATGGATGGATGGTACACAGGATGGATGGATGGATGGTACACAGGATGGATGGATGGATGGTACACAGGATGGATGGATGGATGGATGGTACACAGGATGGATGGTACACAGGATGGATGGATGGATGGATGGTACACAGGATGGATGGATGGATGGACGGTACACAGGATGGATGGATGGATGGACGGTACACAGGATGGATGGATGGATGGATGGATGGATGGATGGATGGATGGATGGATGGATGGACGGTACACAGGATGGATGGATGGACGGTACACAGGATGGATGGATGGACGGTACACAGGATGGATGGATGGATGGATGGATGGATGGTACACAGGATGGATGGATGGATGGACGGTACACAGGATGGATGGATGGATGGTACACAGGATGGATGGATGGATGGATGGATGGATGGATGGATGGTACACATGATGGATGGATGGATGGATGGTACACATGATGGATGGATGGACGGATGGTACACATGATGGATGGATGGACGGATGGTACACAGGATGGATGGATGGACGGATGGTACACAGGATGGATGGATGGATGGATGGACGGTACACATGATGGACGGTACACATGATGGATGGTATACAGGATGGATGGATGGTATACAGGATGGATGGATGGTACACAGGATGGATGGATGGACGGATGGTACACAGGATGGATGGATGGATGGTACACAGGATGGATGGATGGATGGATGGATGGACGGTACACAGGATGGATGGATGGATGGACGGTACACATGATGGATGGATGGATGGATGGATGGACGGTACACATGATGGATGGATGGATGGATGGATGGATGGATGGATGGACGGTACACATGATGGATGGATGGATGGATGGATGGATGGATGGACGGTACACATGATGGATGGATGGATAGATAGTACACCTGATGGATGGATGGATGGATGGATGGATGGATGGATGGATGGATGGATGGACGGTACACATGATGGATGGATGGATGGATGGATGGACGGTACACATGATGGATGGATGGATGGATGGATGGATAGATAGTACACATGATGGATGGATGGATGGATGGATGGACGGTACACATGATGGATGGATGGATAGATAGTACACATGATGGATGGATGGATGGATGGATAGTACACAGGATGGATGGATGGATGGATGGACGGTACACATGATGGATGGATGGATAGATAGTACACATGATGGATGGATGGATGGATGGATGGATAGATAGTACACATGATGGATGGATGGATGGATGGATGGACGGTACACATGATGGATGGATGGATAGATAGTACACATGATGGATGGATGGATGGATGGATAGTACACAGGATGGATGGATGGATGGATGGACGGTACACATGATGGATGGATGGATAGATAGTACACATGATGGATGGATGGATGGATGGATAGTACACAGGATGGATGGATGGATGGATGGTAAACTGGTTGGTTGGATGGACGGTACACTGGATGAGTAATAGAAGTAGTTTATTAGTCATAATGGTAGTTTTGTCTTGTAGTTTTGGCTGCTGTTTTTTATTGATCTATGTTTGTGTTTCCCATTTCATTTTTAGTATTTGTCTTTTGCAGTCGTCTAAAAAAAAATAAGCAATTAATAAATAATACGAAAAATGAGCAGATGTTAATTCAAAGTCAGAATCTGATTGCTCGTCATCATCCCGTGTCAGGTTCTGTCGGATGTGTTCAACGCTCCGGTTTACACCATGGACCTGGCCGACTCCGCCTGCCTGGGATCCGCCTACAGAGCTCTGCACGGTAACACCACCACTCACACAGACACAGACACACACACACACACAGACACACACAGACACAGACACACACAGACACACACACACTCAGACACACACACACACTCAGACACACACACAGACACACACACACACACACTCACAGACACACACACACAGACACAGACACACACAGATACACGCGCACACACACACACTCGCAGACACACGCACACACACACACTCGCAGACACACACACACACTCAGACACAGACACACACACACACACAGACACACACAGAAACACAGACACACACACACACACACAGATACACACACAGACAGACACACACACAGACAGACACACACACACACAGACAGACACACTCACAGACACACACACACACTCGCAGACACACACACACTTGCAGACACACACACTTGCAGACACACACACTCGCAGACACACACGCACACACGCACACACACACACTCGCAGACACACACACACAGACACAGACACACACAGACACAGACACACACAGACACACTCACACACACTCACACACACACACAGACACACACACACAGACACAGACACACACAGACACAGATACACACACTTGCTCGCTCACAAAATCAACACCATCAACAGTACATGTCACAGCTACCACTGAACTACGTACTGGACTTTCAAAATAACGATAACAATTACAAAACAGCTGTTTTTTTCACCGATTGCAGAAGTTCTCCATGAATGTGTCGCAGGTCATAATGATGACGCCTCACTACATGTCAGAATGTACGTTTGACAAACTGGTCTGTGGTTTGGTCAGCAGGACAGAAACCAGAAGCAGGTGTGAATGCTGACTCGGTTACGACGACGGAGGGACGGACTAGTTCACCACACCAGAACTCACTGGTTGGTCGTACAGGCACCGGCTCGCCGGTTAACGGCAGTCTTCAGACTGACTTTTTAACAAACGGATGTGTTCATGATGTGGTCATGTGACCTTCTCCGCCAGAACCATGTGACTGGTTCATGGTGCAGAGAGCTGACTGGTTGATGTGTGTTTTCAGGTCTGCTGGCAGACTCTGGACTCTCCTTCTTTGACATGGTGAAGACCGCTCCAGAACCGCAGCTGGCCGCCACCCCACACCCCACGGCGAAGCAGGTACGCATGCTGGCCTTTCAAGAGATTTCTTCACACACACACGTTGTTCCTCAGCTGTGTAACGAGCAGTTCTTAAATTAGGCAGCGTGTGTTTGCGCGCCTGGTTCTTCCCTGCAGTGTCCTCCCACTGTTCCGCCGTTTGCTGGTCTCATCACCCCAGAGGTGGTGTGAGTGTAACTGAGCTGCAGGCTTCAAGCATCAATAAGAGTGTTAATGAGACTTGTGGGTTTGAGGGTTGGTCCCATGTAAATGGAGAACGATATCCTCACTCCACCTCACACACCTGCCTCTAAACTCAACTCTGCTCCCTCGTCAGAGTAAACCCCTCTGTCACGTGGAGAAAAACATTTGGTTTTTTTACTGTTTACATGGCACCAACACCTCTCAAAGTAGTTGGATCAGGTTGATGTTTGCGGTTGTGCAGCATTCATAAAGATCTGGTAGCTGAAGAGAGATGACGGAGCTTCGGCAGAAGAACGTGGTCTGAAACAGGACTGGAGCTGCTCAACAGTCTGAGTCTTCTCCCTTATCATGAAGCTCCAGATGTTTTCAGCTGGGGAAAGATCTGGACTGCAGGCCGGTTAGTGCAGCACCTGGACTCTTCTCCTGTGGTTCAGCTTTTTTTCTTGCTGAAATCTCGAAGATCTTCCCAATAAAATACAGTGTTGTCAGGATGGGAGCAGATGTTGCTCTAAAACCTCCATCAAATCAAACTTTATCACTTTTCTTACAATAAAATGCAGCACAAGTGCTTAACAGTACCACACCATACCGCAAATATCCACAAATAAACCAGTTAATCGAGAGCCTTGCGTTTTCACTCAGTTATTTCTTCTCCTCCGCAGTCCTACATAGCACCAACCCACATGACCCACCAGCAGGTGGTGGCCCAGAGAGGGCAGACCCATATAGAGTGTTCAGCCTATGTCTTACCAGGCCCCATGGGTGGAGGTCCAGTAGCCAGGCCTCATAAAAGATTCTGTCCATGAAGCCTGGAGGCTGTGTAGGAGGGAGGCTTGCCAGGGCCCCTCCCCAGCCCAGCCACGGTTGCTGGAGGCAGTTAACCACCGCAGGGCACCGCAAGGCAACAGCCAACCAAGCCGGCAGACGCGGTGACACTGTCGCCAGGCACGAGAGCACGACAGCCAGGGCAACCAGGAAGGAGGTGACATCTGCAATAAAGTCCCAGAGGCACAGTCAGGCCCCATCAACCATCAATATAGACTGAGCGCCCGCCAGCACCACCCCAGCAGCCCCCACCCAAGCAACCACAACTCCAAAGAGAGCAGGGCAGACATGGTCTGGAAGAAAAAAGCATATCAAGTATAAGTATCAAGCCAAGAGAGGCGACAAACACACGACAAAAACCACAAGGGTTTATGCCCCCTAGTTTATGCCCAACTAGTGATGGGTTAGCAGAGGTCCAATTTCAGGGGGGTATCGTGAGATTTATACTGACAAGAATACCAAAAGCTTGAAGGTTTTGACTGGTTCACAGTCCCAGCATGCAAGTATGTGTCCGTTGAATTTTGTGTACACTGTGTACAAATTTTTGTTTCGGTGTGCATCGTACATACAGCGTGTGCACGATGGCCACTTTACAGTCCCCTGTAAAGTGAAGTTGTAGATTTGCATTAGAGGTGGACATGAATGCACTTTTACAAATTTAGTTAGGTAGTGGTAGGTGGACTTAGACCAGTTAATAGTGTAATCTGAGATATCAGAGAAGGTATTAATAAGACTGACTGACAGGCTTTGACACATCTGTGGGATGGACAAAGTCACGATCATCCATCATGACAGTCCTCCTGAATGAGTAACGAGCTCTGCAGAAAAACCAGGAGGAAACGCTCGTCTGCAAGTCGTGTTTGGGGGTTCAAAGTCGTTACTGGTAGTTTCCAGTAGTTTCATTGTATCTCTGTGTGCGCAGTTAACATCACAGGCTTCAGACTGTTGCATCTGACACTGAGATATTACCTCCGGTCAGGGAGGGCAGGTTCTCCACCAGACTATCTTGTATCAGCAGGCTTAAAGATCACTGACCCTATCAGGGGAACAAAGAGGGAGGGGCTTCTGTTGGTGATGAAGTTGAAAATCTGCTTCAGACTATAGAAAACATGACCAAAAACAAACATCTTCTCGTTCTGCAGGTTTATGAAGGAATGCTGAAGCGCTTTTCCCAGCTGGAGGAGATGGTCCTGCAGAAGACCTGCACCTAAACAGCAGCCGACCAATCCGAGGCCACCAACACAAAACCCAATCAAGTCCATTTGGTGTTTTTTCTGGCGGAAAGGTCCTCCAACTCTCATGAACGTTGAACACAACACAGTGACAGAAGCAGCTTTCTCGGTTACCATGGTGACCAGTTTCTGCCGTGATGATTGGCTTTCCCTCTCTGGGAAAATATCGATGATGACAGCACCAAAGTTCAGAGTTCAGAGGGTTGGGTGCAACCGTAAAAAAACAGGAGGTTGGGGTGGATGTGGACCAACATGGTTACTGACGATCATTTGATTAAAGTGGCAATTATTTCACTTGGATTACAATTATAAGACCTCTTCAGTTTTTTAAGTAAATACTGCCAGTTGACACGAAGCAGCAACTAACTGATTTTAAATCAATTAAATTCAAAATACTTTATTTACTGCCAGAGGGAAATTAATCAGAACCATCATCAATCATCACAGTTAAACTAAAAGGCTTGTTTTTTCAATTTTTAGAGCATTTGTGGCACAAACCTCTTCCAATGAGTAATAATAACCTAAAAATCACAAATAAAATGATGCTTGAAGTGAATACTTGTAACTAACCCATTCTGGCCTCCTGAAGACCCCGAGTGTCACGCCCGCTCCTGCCACGCTACCACGATCAGCGTCGGCCTTCTGCTCACTGGTCCTGGAACTACATGAACTGCACCTGTGCCCTCCTCACCTTCATCCGTTGGCCCTGGTCTCCTACCTACTACCTATTTAAACTCTGCCCAGTCCCCAGTTCTCTGTGTAGTCAAGTTGGTTCACATGCCTAATGAGCAGCAACCTACCCTGACTTTCCGGTCTCTGCGTGCATCTTTACGCCATGTGGTTGTGGAATTTAATCCTCCTTTAGTCATTCTGCGCTTGTGTTCGCCTGCTGTTTGAAGATCCTGACAGATGAATACATATTAATACACGTCCCTTCCCCAGGTGACGGTTCTCCGTCTACCTCGGCCTCCTCGGCCCCTGAGCAGCGTCACTCCTCGCTCAGCTCGCCTCAGTCACTACATACTTGGAGCAGCGAGTGGGCAGACAGGAGTCAGTGATGATGAACCATCCGCAACATCAGTGCCCTCTACAGCCTCTGGCGCCTGCAGTAGGAGCTCTTCTTCACCTGCCATCAGGGACTGCAGGATGGTGAGATGATCTCCCTCCTGGGAGGGAAGGCGCGTGAGTAGGCCACAGCAGTGTGGTACCAGGGAGGTGAGCCTCTCTCCTCTTTTTCTTGTTTCACACCCTGTTCTGATCAGTCTGTGATCATCCTGAGGCCAGGGAGGGAGGAGAAAGACTCCTTCATTTACAACAGGGCTCTCAGTCTGTAGCTGACTATGCCTTGGAGTTCCTGACTGGAGGCATTAATCTCTATCTACCAACAAGTGCTAAGGTCTGAGATTAAAACTGAGCTGGAGTGTAGAGACAATGCTCTCTCCCTGGACATGCTCATAGCTCTATCCGCCTGTCCAACCAACACCAAAAGGGCCTTAAAACTACCAGCACCGATCCAGTCAAGGAGCCCGTGAAGGTGGAACGCACTAGGCTCCCAGCAGCTGAGCGTCGGCGCCAGATGGAGCAGGGTTTGTGTCTGTATTGTGGTGAGGGGAGTCATCTTCTGCCTGCCCTCATGTCTCCTGGACTAAGGAGAATCTGTTAATGAGGCGCCAGAAACACTCCTCACTCGCCTCCTCTCTGGATAAACGCCGACAAAAACGTTCATTTTTCATATCCAGCTTAAACGTGCTTAAGACTTTACCAGATAAAGACCCACAATGTTCCCAACAGGTGCTCAGCCAACTGCGTTGACTGCAGGAAAGTTTGCTTCCTACTTTACTGAAAAGGTTGCAACACCATCAGTAACCTTTTTCACAGATCTTAAATCTGGTATCTTTCCCTCTGCCTTCAAGCAAGCTCGGGGTCGCCCCACTGCTGAAAAAACCCACACTCAACCCCACCCAGGTTGAAAACTACCGGCCGCTCTCTGCTCCCGTTCATGTCTAAACTTCTAAACAACCACCTGTTGGATCCATATCAGTCAGCGTTCAGGCCGGGCCACTCAACCGAAACTGCTCTTCTGTCAGTTACTGAGTCACTACAAGTTGCCGGATCCTCTGGTCTATCCTCAGTCCTCATACTGCCTGACCTGTCCGCTTTCCGCTCAACCACCACATCTTTTGTCCTCTCCACACTATAAGCTTGGCATTTTTGGATCTGTCCTCTTGTTTTCATGTCTTACCTCACAGGACGATCTTTCAGAGTGTTATGGCAAGGACGAGTGTCCAGATCTCATGAGCTGGCAACAGGGGTGCCACAGGGATCTGTGCTTGGCCCTTTTCTCTTTTCCCTTTCCACTGTATACCACCAAGACTGAGCTTATTCTCTGCATGCTCAGTTAAACTTCTGGGTCCGTACCTACTTTTAAGAGCAAGATGAAGACTCAGCTCATTAAGGAGCATTTCCACATTTGGTTGAACTTCTCTGCTCAGCAGAAGGAGTTAGAAGATTTGTCCGGCTCTCTGCACGACTCAACACTGAGAAAGCTGCATGCACTTATGCCAAGATGATGATATGATGGTGAATCTAAGACCCAACTGAACGAAATCCTCCAGCACCAGCATGGTGTGAAGAGGCAAAAGAAACTCTAACACCAGCATTGCAGCACCTCCTACTGGAATCGCAGTAGTCTGGCCAGCACTGATCCAGGCTGCACCCTTCTATTGGATTTCTTGGACATCTGGTGTTCTCTCAGTTGTAAGTCGCTTTGGAAAAAGCCGTGGTGGTGGTATTAGTTTACTGTTCTGAGCAATCCTTTTTTCCAGCAGTTGTGCATGCTGTTAAGGATTCCTTTTCAGCCCTAGTTGACTCCATAGCAGAAGGGGATCTCATCTCACCTGGACTAGCGTGACAACTTGACAATTGCAATCCAAGCCATCGACAAGAGACCCATCAGCATGGGTTCTGTGACCTGTTTCGTCGGCCCTGTAGAGCTCACAGTGGGAGACCTCTCCCTCTTCATCCTTTCTCAGTCTCATCACCTCCTGGTTCTTGCAAGGTGTATGGCTCACTCGCAATACACCTATCATTGACTGAAGAGTGAGACCTGACACTTCCTTCGTCCACACTCACACCGGTGCTATAACATGCGCCTCCACGGCAGTTGAGAGCCCCACCACCGCTGCCAGCCCCTCTGTTCCTAGGGACTATCAGGACCTGGCGGCGGTAAAGTCTGAGCCACTTGCCTGCTACCTCATCAAGTGGGATTGTGCCATCAACCTGGTAGCTGGTACTTCATCCCCCTGGAGACGAATCTATCTGCTCAGCCAGGCAGGAGGCTCATGTCCAGGAGGCTCTCAAACGGGGATTAATCTGCCTATCCACATCTCCAGCAGCTGCAGGCTTCTTCTTCATGGCCAAGAAGGATGGTCTCCAACCCTGCACTGAATACTGGGGGCTGAATACTACCACGGCGAAGTACCGCTACCCTCTCCCTCTGGTGCCTAGCACCCTTGACCAGCTACGTGGGGCCTCCATTTTCACTACACTAGACCTCCATAATGCTTACAATCTTGTACGCATTTGAGAAGGAGATGAGAGAAAGACTTTATTCATCACCAATGTAAGCCACTTTGAATACTGCGTAATGCCATATGGACTGGCCAACGCCCTGTGGTTTCTCTGAGTTTCATGACTGACGTGTTACACAACATGCTGGAACGGTTTGTCATCACCTACATTGATGACATCCTCATCTACTCTGGCACAGCATGTCCATCGTTGCTGGGTTCTGGAGCATTTACTGGCCATCAGCTCTATATTAATCAGTCCATTGTCTCTTTCCTAAGTTAAGTCGTTGGTCCAGGCGGCAGGGTGGCCGCAGGTTTTCTTACCATCATATTGGCTTCAACTCGGTGGGGATAGTGTTTACTCAACAAACCTCAGTAACTCTTGTGAGCTTCAGGCTCGTTAGTCTCTGGTGTTCATGTGTGTTAGTGAAGTGGACATGTCTTTGTTACATGAAGACAACATGGACAGAAACTAACATCCAGTTGTCTCACAGATGACTATTTTCCATTCAAAAACATGAAGTCATCTCAAATGGACATATTCTTTGATAATTTTGTATTATTTCAATAAAGTAATTTAATAAAATGACTGTTTTTGTTATTTTTCCATATTTTGTACCTGATGTTCCAGAATGACAGAAAAGTCTTGATAAGATTGACACCTGATTGTTATTTACAGGACTCACTTTAGTTTAACGCATCACTGGAAACATAATTTTACCTCTTTGTTAGAGGAATCAACAATTTGTCCAGTTTTATTAGTTTGGTTTTTAATTGTTCTGTTGAAGCTGAGTTCTACAGCAACATTTGATTTTTTGCTAAAGCAAATGTGTTTTTATCACTAGTTTTGTCACTTTTAAGTTATTTCAGTGATCACTGAGGGTTTCTCACTGACCGACAAATGTATCCATGTGTTTAGTAAAAATTCAGGGAAATTACAGACACACACAGAGACACGCAGACAGACATGCAAACACACACAGAGACACGCAGACACACTGAGACACGCAGACAGACATGCAGACAGATACACAGAGACATGTAGACACACACAGAGAAACACGCAGACATGCAGACACACACAGAGACAGACATGTAGACACACAGAGACACACAGACAGATATGCAGACAGATACGCAGACACATGCAGACAGATACACAGACACATGCAGACAGACACACAGACACATGCAGACAGATACACAGACACATGCAGACAGACATGCAGAGACACACACAGACACGCAGACACACAGACACGCAGACAGACATGCAGACACATGCAGACAGATACGCAGACACACACAGAGACACAGACAGACAAGCAGACAGATACGCAGACACATGCAGACAGACACACAGACACATGCAGACAGACACACAGACACATGCAGACAGATACACAGACACATGCAGACAGACATGCAGAGACACACACAGACACGCAGACAGACATGCAGACAGATACACAGACACATGCAGACAGATACGCAGACACACACAGAGACATGTAGACACACACAGAGAAACACGCAGACATGCAGACACACACAGAGACACACAGACAGACATGCAGACAGATACGCAGACACATGCAGACAGATACACAGACACATGCAGACAGATACGCAGACACACAGAGAAACACGCAGACATGCAGACACACACAGAGACATGCAGACAGATACGCAGACACACACAGAGAAACACACAGACATGCAGACACACAGAGACATGCAGACAGATACGCAGACACACACAGAGACATGTAGACACACACAGAGAAACACGCAGACATGCAGACACACACAGAGACATGCAGACACACACAGAGACATGCAGACAGATACGCAGACACACACAGAGAAACACGCAGACATGCAGACACACACAGAGACATGCAGACAGACACACAGACACATGCAGACAGACAAACAGACACATGCAGATAGATACGCAGACACACACACAGACATGTAGACACACACAGAGAAACACGCAGACATGCAGACACACACAGAGACATGCAGACAGACATGCAGACACACACAGAGACATGCAGACACACACAGAGACATGCAGACAGATACACAGACACATGCAGACAGATACGCAGACACACACAGAGAAACACGCAGACATGCAGACAGACACAGACACATGCAGACAGATACGCAGACACACACAGAGACATGTAGACACACACAGAGAAACACGCAGACATGCAGACACACACAGAGACATGCAGACAGACATGCAGACACACACAGAGACATGCAGACACACACAGAGACATGCAGACAGATACACAGACACATGCAGACAGATACGCAGACACATGCAGACAGATACGCAGACACACACAGAGAAACACGCAGACATGCAGACACACACAGAGAAACACGCAGACATGCAGACACACACAGACATGCAGACACACACAGAGACATGCAGAAAGACAAACAGACACATGCAGACAGACATGCAGACACACACAGAGACACGCAGACACACACAGACAGACATGCAGACAGATACGCAGACACATGCAGACAGATACGCAGACACATGCAGACAGATACGCAGACACACACAGAGACATGCAGACAGACACACAGAGACATGCAGACAGACAGACACAGACATGCAGACACAGACAGAGACATGCAGACAGACAGACACAGACATGCAGACACAGACAGAGACATGCAGACAGACATGCAGACACACACACAGAGACATGCAGACAGACACAGACACGCAGACACACAGAGACATGCAGACAGAAAGACACAGACATGCAGACACACACACAGAGACACGCAGACATGCAGTCAGACACGCAGACACACACACAGAGACACGCAGACATGCAGACACACACACAGAGACATGCAGACAGACATACACACAAAGACATGCAGACAGACACACACACACACACACACAGAGGAGGGTTGTACAGGCATTTGTAGAGATTCAGTCGGCATCTGAGGACAACTGGTGGCCACGCCCCCACATTCACATTCCTGCGCCCCATCGCTGCAGTGCCTGTATCCTCAGGTGAACCCACGCTTCTTCGCACGCACACACACACACACACACACACACACACACACACACACACAGAGCTAATCTTTTTGGTCCTCATCTGTAGCTGATGATGTCACGATGTCACCAAGTAAAATGAAAAGAGTATATGTGGGGAGAGAGGCGGGGGCATTACAGAGAAATGGGGGGAGATGAGAGGAGCATGATGGGTCATTGGTATGAGAAGAATGGACTCAGAAACTCATCCCTCTGGTCAACCCCAGTTAATATATACAGCAGCTGACAAAAGACATCACAACTCTTAAATACTAATCTGACAGGTTTTCCCACCTTCATCCTCACTCTCTCTTCCAGAGACGCTTCATCCCACCGTCACCCTCACTCTGTCTCCTGGAGACTCTTCATCCCACCATCACCCTCACTCTGTCTTCTGGAGACTCTTCATCCCACCGTCACCCTCACTCTGTCTTCTGGAGACTCGTCATCCCACCGTCATCCTGACTCTGTCTTCCAGAGACGCTTCATCCCACCTTCATCCTGACTCTGTCTTCCAGAGACGCTTCATCCCACCGTCATCCTCACTCTGCCTTCCAGAGACACTTCATCCCACCGTCATCCTCACTCTGTCTTCCAGAGACGCTTCATCCCACCTTCATCCTGACTCTGTCTTCCAGAGACGCTTCATCCCACCATCACCCTCACTCTGTCTCCTGGAGACTCTTCATCCCACCGTCATCCTCACTTTGTCTTCTGGAGACACTTCATCCCACCTTCATCCTCACTCTGTCTCCTGGAGAGTCTTCATCCCACCGTCATCCTCACTCTGTTCTCTGGAGACTCTTCATCCCACCGTCACCCTCACTCTGTTCTCTGGAGACTCTTCATCCCACCGTCACCCTCACTCTGTTCTCTGGAGACTCTTCATCCCACCGTCATCCTCACTTTGTCTTCTGGAGACTCTTCTTCCCACCGTCATCCTCACTCTGTTCTCTGGAGACTCTTCATCTCACTGTCAACCTCACTCTGTTCTCTGGAGACTCTTCATCCCACCGTCACCCTCACTCTGTTCTCTGGAGACTCTTCATCCCACCGTCACCCTCACTCTGTTCTCTGGAGACTCTTCATCCCACCGTCATCCTCACTCTGTTCTCTGGAGACTCTTCATCCCACCGTCATCCTCACTTTGTCTTCTGGAGACTCTTCTTCCCACCGTCATCCTCACTCCATCTCCTGGAGACTCTTCATCCCACCTTCATCCTCACTCTATCTTCTGGAGACTCTTCATCCCACCTTCATCCTCACTCTATCTCCTGGAGACTCTTCATCCCACCGTCATCCTCACTCTGTCTTCTGGAGACTCTTCATCCCACCGTCACCCTCTCTCTGTCTTCTGGAGACTCTTCTTCCCACCGTCATCCTCACTCCATCTCCTGGAGACTCTTCATCCCACCTTCATCCTCACTCTATCTTCTGGAGACTCTTCATCCCACCTTCATCCTCACTCTATCTCCTGGAGACTCTTCATCCCACCGTCATCCTCACTCTGTCTTCTGGAGACACTTCATCCCACCGTCATCCTCACTCTGTCTTCTGGAGACTCTTCATCCCACCGTCATCCTCACTCTGTCTTCTAGAGACACTTCATCCCACCTTCATCCTCACTCTATCTCCTGGAGACTCTTCATCCCACCTTCATCCTCACTCTGTCTCCTGGAGACTCTTCATCCCACCGTCACCTTCAGTCTATCTCCTGGAGACTCTTCATCCCACCGTCATCCTCACTCTATCTCCTGAAGACTATTCATCCCACCATCATCATCACTCTGTCTTCTGGAGACTCTTTATCCCACCGTCACCCTCACTCTGTCTCCTGGAGACTCTTCATCCCACCGTCACCTTCAGTCTATCTCCTGGAGACTCTTCATCCCACCGTCATCCTCACTCTATCTCCTGAAGACTATTCATCCCACCATCATCATCACTCTGTCTTCTGGAGACACTTCATCCCACCGTTACCCTCTCTCTGTCTTCTGGAGACTCTTCATCCCACCTTCACCCTTGTCTTCTGGAGACTCTTCATCCCACCGTCATCCTCACTCTATCTCCTGAAGACTATTCATCCCACCATCATCATCACTCTGTCTTCTGGAGACTCTTCATCCCACCGTCACCCTCACTCTGTCTCCTGGAGACTCTTCATCCCACCGTCACCTTCAGTCTATCTCCTGGAGACTCTTCATCCCACCGTCATCCTCACTCTATCTCCTGAAGACTATTCATCCCACCATCATCATCACTCTGTCTTCTGGAGACTCTTCATCCCACCGTCATCCTCACTCTGTCTTCTGGAGACTCTTCATCCCACCGTCATCCTCACTTTGTCTTCTGGAGACACTTCATCCCACCTTCATCCTCACTCTGTCTTCTGGAGACTCTTCATCCCACCGTCACCTTCAGTCTATCTCCTGGAGACTCTTCATCCCACCATGACCCTCACTCTGTTCTCTGGAGACTCTTCATCCCACCGTCACCCTTGTCTGCTGGAGACTCTTTATCCCACCGTCATCCTCAGTCTGTCTCCTGGAGACTCTTCATCCCACCGTCATCCTCACTCTGTCTCCTGGAGACTCTTCATCCCACCGTCATCCTCACTCTGTCTCCTGGAGACTCTTCATCCCACCTTCATCCTCTCTCTGTCTTTTGGAGACTCTTCTTCCCACCGTCATCCTCACTCTATCTTCTGGAGACTCTTCATCCCACCGTCATCCTCACTCTGTCTCCTGGAGACTCTTCATCCCACCGTCATCCTCACTCTGTCTCCTGGAGACTCTTCATCCCACCGTCATCATCACTCTGTCTTCTTAAAAAGTGTTACTAGACAACAACATGTGCTTGTTGTGTAAAAGATTATTTTTTTAGACAAGCGATGCCAGTGAAAATGTCAAATTGTTTAAAGTCAGTTTCTGAACAAACAAACCTGTTTATAGTTAAATAAGAACTGATTTATAACTGTTTTAAAAATGTAAATGTAGTCAAATATATAACAGGAAAGTAGAATAACCTCATCTGTACTTTGTCATTTCAGTAGTGTTTCAGTTGTTTAAAAAAGGACAGATACTACAAAAAATACTTTATATGTATGTGAGTATGAGTATGAGTGCTGTTTAAATGTACTCTACAGTATATGGAGAAGCTTACGTTACTGAATTCAGGGGTTCCGGTCAGACCCATAACCACAGGTGTATTCAATGTGTGGGGTCCAGCGTGGGGGTCACCGGCGCGCACACACACACACACATATATATATATATATATATATATATATATATATATATATACATACCTGAACACATGCAGACACATAAAAACACACATTACACCTAAATCCTGTTTGACATCTCTGAAAAGAGGCAGGAAGAAGTCAAACTTACATAATCCTACCCCTTCGCCAACTTCCACTCGCACACCAGAGAGGCCAATCATGCTTCTCTGTTGAGGCCGGGTTCTGTGGATGCCAGAAGAACATTCCCTACCTGACTGTGTGGTTCCAGCTGTGATGTTTTGTGGAGCAAGGATGATGGTGCGGGCTGTTTTCCAGGGTTGGTGCTCAGCTCCTCATCTTCAGGGCAGGACAGACTTAATGTTTCAGGGAACTGAGACAGTTTGGACAAGGCTCTGCTTCTTTGTGGGACCAGTTCCAACAGGACTGAGCAGAGTCAAAATCTACTCGTAAGCTCATAAGCTGCAAAAGTGATCAAACTCTGACCGGAAACCCTGCTCAACAGTTTAAGGTTCGGCTCAGGACTCTGGACCTCCACAGTGCTGCCGTGTGTGTGAGCACAGCTGACTTCAGATCAGCTGTGACATTAATGAAGTATTTCAGTCGGTGAGTCGTGGTCTGTGGTGTAAAGCACTTTGATGGATCGAGACTGGAAAAGCATTAAATACACTCCTTGTACTCTGTAAAACAACAGAAAATGAAGCTTTTCTACTTTATCTTTGTAGTATTTTAACAAACGCTTGATACAGACAACCTCGGGAAAAGAAAACGACTCCTTTAACGTTAAGTAAAGACAAGCACAGCCTTGCATTTTTATGAGTTAAAGGTCACATCAGCGACAATAGACCTTTCCTAGGAAGAAGACGTTGCAGTCTACCCACGACACGCTGGAGTGGCTGCAGGAACGTTTCTGTTTCACATAGTTGCTGAACGTTGCTTTAGTCAGGCAGCGTTATAATCTGAGGTTGACAGAGCTCCTCTGTGTTGCAACAGTCTTCCCTCATTCATGCCATACATCCTCTCAGCAGCTTATGTAACAGCTTTATGTAAGCGTCTATAAGAAGACGGCCTTGTGAAGGCTCCTGTGGTCCTCGTCTGTGCTCTCATCAAGCTGTCAGAAATTTCAAGAGCTTGTTGAGAATAAACTGGACATTGATTATCTGTGTGTAGAAACCCCACAGAGCTACAACAGGAACACCTCCATCCATCAGTTTTTAAATGTGTGTGTGTGAATTCCAGCTGAGGCTGGATCACCACGCTGGGAGCTCTGGTGGAGCTCAGCAGTCATTCAGGTCAGACTGGATCAGGATGGATGAAGGTAGCATCAAAGGGCAGAACTCGCTGAGAAACAGAAAAAACCGGGGCAACGCGAGCAGCCCCAGGGGGACCAGGACAGCCACCACCACGCACAGCCAACAGCGGAAGCACAGGGGGAGGGACAGCCGACACCCGGAGGCGGCACAGGGCCAGGCAAAAGGAGCCCAATAACACATTATGGCACACCCAGACAGCGTAGGTGTAGGTGTAGACAGCAGACACTGAGGTGGTCAGAGGTGGGACTGCAGGTCAGGATGTCAGCAGGTCTCCCACAGAGACATCTAATGGTGTGTTCATGTACCACACAATGTTATGGTGCCTGTGGGAAGGGCTGACATTTAAGCCCCACCTTCAACAGCCTGATAAATTGCAGCTTCTGTTGAGCTTTGCTCACTGTGACAACAGTGGGGTTTTTTTTCCAGCTGAGGTCTCTGTGGTGTGAAGGCTGAGGAGCTTGTGGCTGTCAGTCCACTCCACCAAAGTCTCCTTGATGGTAGGTGGCTGCAGAGGGGGGCTCTCCTCCTGTGATCCACAATCAGTTCTTTTGTTTTGTCAATGTTGAGAACAAGATCCTGTCCTCTCCATAGACGTTGATTCTGTGAACCAGGTCTCTGTATGAAGACTCATACGTTCAGCCACCTGTTGTCTTTCTGTGAGAAAGTCCAGGATACAGTACGAGTGGGTGTTGGTATTCCCAGGTCAGCCAGGTTGGCCAGTTTGAAGATCAGCTTCAGCGGCTTGATGGTATTGAAGGCAGAGACGCCGTGCGTAGATGTTCTTGCTGTCCAGGTGTTGGAGGGTGAAGTGAACTGCCAAAGCCACTGCGTTGTCCACTGATCTGTTGGAGCGGTAGACAAACTGATAGGGGTCCACTGTGTCAGGAATCATGGAGTTGATGTGACCAGCTTCTCCAGACACTTCATGGCAGCAGATGTGAGTGGGTCTGAGATCATCCATTGTTGTTGGAACTGGCACCATCACAGAGGATTTAAAGGGGCGAGCTACAGATTCCTGTGAGAGGGAGATGGCCAGGTCCCACTGCCTTGTGGGGGTTCACCTGTCTCAAGGCGCTGAGGACCTGTGTGTGTGTCACCTGCAGTCCAGTCTCTTCTGGATCATATGGGGGCCTTTAAGGGGATGTTTCTGTTGTGCTGATCAAATCTGACGTAGAAGCAGGTAAGGTTGTCCGGCTGGATGACGTCTTCCCACAGTCCTGTTAGCATCCGGTCTGTACTTGGTCATTACCTAACTCCCTGCCGCATGCCTCCCATGTTGTTCTCCCTGTAGCAGCAAGTCTCTGGGTTTAAGTCCTCGAAGCAGCTCTGATGGATTTCTGGAGCTCGCACCAAGCGAGCTCATACTCCGTGATGTCTCCAGCCGTTAAAGCTGCACACAGCTTCCTTTTTTGATTTTGCAGCGCACATCCGCATTGAACCAGAGCTTCTGGTTGGGGAAAACACAAATAGTAGACCAGCACAACAAAGAACAATGGAGCACAATTATACTTATGAGATACTTCTAATTAATAACTGAGGATTGAGATGAAGAAGAGACAGAGAAA
This sequence comes from Xenentodon cancila, assembly GCA_014839995.1. Classification (NCBI taxonomy): domain Eukaryota; kingdom Metazoa; phylum Chordata; class Actinopteri; order Beloniformes; family Belonidae; genus Xenentodon; species Xenentodon cancila. The sequence goes on along the minus strand of CM026216.1, from coordinate 2,436,887 downwards.
CAGAGGAGGTGAGGGGCACCAGTCAGAGGATCATGTTGGTGTCCCCCTGCAGCAGGTCTACAGCAGCAGATCCAGGATGAAGCTGTGTTGAAGACCAGCTGCTCCAGTCTGGTCCTGCAGCTGCAGGTTTCACTACTGGTCCTGACACACTAAAGTTTACACCAACTAGATGTTTTACTGAACACAAACGTTTAAAGTTTGGTTTTGAAGATGGAGGTTGTGTCAGCCTCCTTCGCCCAAACTGGAAGTTGGTTCCATAGGGATGGTTCCTGGTAGCAGAAGACCCGTCCTCCAGATCTACATCTGTATCTTCTAGGAACTACGAGTAACCCTGCACTCTGAGAACCGAGAACTCTGTTAGGAACATGAGGAACCATCAGGTCTTGCAGAAAACCAGGACTTTGGACGTTTAGGACTTTATACTTGATTCTAACTTGATACTTGATACTCTGATATTACTTGGACATCCAGCCAACAACAAATTACAGTAATCTAGTCTAGAAGATACAAACGCATGAATTAGTTTTTCGGCATCACTCTGCGAGAGGATGCTCCTAATCTTTGCGATATTACGGAGGTGGAAAAACGGGGTTTTACAAACCTGATTAATATGCTGTTTAAATGATAAATCCTGATCAATATAACTCCAAGGTTTC
>CM026216.1:2398532-2431032 GCA_014839995.1 Xenentodon cancila | reverse complement strand
CCCATCAAGGTGAGCAGCTCCTCCAGAAGCAGGAGCTGTGCTCCATGTGATGTGCGAGAAACATCAGGTTTCTGTTCTCTCGTGTGCGTCGTGTCATGGATCAGAACCAGACCCTTATCTGTCTCTGGACTTCAGCTCTAGCCTCCTTCTCCCACCTCCTTGTGACTTTTATTCAGATGAGAGCGATTAAAGAGCGCTGGTGGAGTCAGTGATGGTGGTGACATCTAAACCTGCATCCTGCAGCAGTTGGAAGGGGGCGTGCAGCTGCCCAGCGCCCCCTGCAGCCCGTCCTGAGAAGACGCTTCCCTGCTGACTGACTGTGTTTCTGTTGCAGGACTGAGCCACGCGGAGGCCGACACCACCCAGTGTTTGTACTACAACGTCAACTATGAGATGGAGAAGACCAACCAGAGCGGCGTGGAGCGCTGCGAGGGCGAGACGGACAAACGCTCGCACTGCTACGCCTCCTGGAGGAACAACTCGGGCTCCATTGAGCTGGTGAAGAAAGGATGCTGGCTGGACGACTTCAACTGCTACGACCGGTAAGCACGCACACATCCACAGCCGCCGCTGACCCCACCGGGGTCACCTGAACCCGGCTGCAGAGCAGAGCTGCAGGTCGTTCTCCTGAGCCCAGGACTCCTCAGGACCAGGCTTCCCGACTGTTCCTCGGATGCTGGGAAGAAGGCACTCATTCCCATCAGTCTCCGAGTGTTTGGTCTTGGTCCTCTGAGCGTTAGAGACGTTTAGACAGAAATAAATGTGTTTTTAGGAGGAATCTCACCTGTTTTGACTGCAGACCTGCTGCACACTCAACTGGTGCAGTTTAGTCCGAGTGAGGCTGTCAAGAAATATGTATGAGGCGGCGTCGGGGAGCCACGGCGGATACATGACCTCCACTTCGTGAACAAATGTGTGACCAAATCATTGAAACATTTTAAACAATGTTCCTTAAAGAAAGTTTTGAAAGGAATTGCGTATTTGTCCTTCTACAGAGCAGAATATCTTTAAACTATTAAAACTTACATTAACGTTGCAGTCAAAACTTGAAGTTGACCTTCTCCAGAGGCGACATCTCTGGACCTGGAGGCGTCTGGGATGGACCGTCACCATGGAAACATTTATTGTGGACAGATGCGTCACCATGTCAGATGTTTTGGATGCGTTCTGAAACTCTTGCCAGACCTTCTAATGTGGCGGGAAGATGGAAACATGACAGAGTGTTTTTCAGAGTGAGCTGCAGGTCTGACATGTGAAATTAGATGTCCATCAACAATCGATACGTTTGACGCTTCTCAAACGCTCGTACATCATCTAATGTCACCTGAAGTCTGGTGTCCCGAGGAATCATCACTAACGCTGCTTTGATGGACTTTGGAACCAGTAGAAGGTAGCAGCAGCAGTAGCAGTGCTCTCTTCAGTGAAGGAAAGTGGACAGACCTGGACAGAAGACAGGTCAAGGAGAGTCACCTCTGGAAGTGTCCTGGGAACGGTCCGGTCTCTGAATTCAAGGGGAACTGCAGGTGTGTAGATGATGAAGGCGCATCAGAGTGGGTCCAGCTCCGTCTCATTAAACATCTGCCACCAGCAGTCATGGAAACATAACGAGCACATCTTTGGTCTTGACTCGGATCCCGGAGAACTTCCGAATAAGCCGCCTTAATCCGGTTTTGTGAAATTTATGGAGTTGTGCTTAAAAGTTTGTGTACACTTTACATGAAAACGACTTTGTTCTCCTCAACGAGGTCAGGAGCAGAACCACGTGTGGACGTGGGTCTGGGTTTCTGGCCTCTGCTCGATGATGAAGCTGCCTTCCATCCTCCTCTTCCTCACACAAGTTAACCTGCAGCCAGGCTTCCTCACCCGTTCCTCACCTGTTCCTCAGTCGTTCCTCACCTGTTCCTCACCCGTTTCTCACCTGTTCCTCACCCAATCCTCACCAGTTCCTCACCCGTTTCTCACCTGTTCTTCCTCACCCGTTCCTCAGTCGTTCCTCACTTGTTCCTCACCCGTTTCTGACCTGTTCCTCAGTTGTTCCTCACTCGTTCCTCAGTCGTTCCTCACCTGTTCCTCATTCGTTTCTCACCCGTTCCTCACCCGTTCCTCACCCGTTTCTCACCTGTTCCTCACCCAATCCTCACCCGTTCCTCACCTGTTCCTCACCCAATCCTCACCCGTTCCTCACCTGTTCCTCAGTCGTTCCTCAGTCGTTCCTCAGTCGTTCCTCACCCGTTCCTCAGTCGTTCCTCACCTGTTCCTCACCCGTTTCTCACCTGTTCCTCACCCAATCCTCACCCGTTCCTCATCCGTTTCTCACCCGTTCCTCACCCAATCCTCACCCGTTCCTCACCCGTTTCTCACCTGTTCCTCACCCGTTCCTCACCTGTTCCTCACCTATTCCTCAGTCGTTCCTCACCCGTTCCTCACCCGTTCCTCAGTCGTTCCTCACCTGTTCCTGAGTCGGTCCTCAGTTGTTCCTCACCCGTTCCTCAGTCGTTCCTCACCTGCTCCTCACCTGTTCCTCAGTCGTTCCTCACCTGTTCCTCAGTCGTTCCTCAGTTGTTCCTCACCCGTTCCTCATCCGTTTCTCACCCGTTCCTCACCCAATCCTCACCCGTTCCTCACCCGTTTCTCACCCGTTTCTTTTTTTTATTTATTTATTTATTTTTTTTTTCTTTTTTTTTTGTCTTTTATAGATTTATATTTATTGAGCACAAAACATGTACAAGAACAAACAGAACATGTACAAGAACAGAGGCTAATGCTAAAAGATTATTCAAACAATGCTCCAGTTTTTTGTATTTTTTCCCCCCTCCCCAACATGACCCTCCCACCCCTAAGAACATACGGGACATCCCACAGAAAGTATGAAATGAGTTATTTTGTCAGTTGAAATGAGCAAGTATGTACCACTACGGCTGTGTGACCTTAACATGTATAACCTGTATAACCTATAACAAAAATAACAGAGCTGCTGAATGCTATTTCCCAGGTAAAGTGTTGAGTTCATCAACGTATGCCAATACCGGGCCCCACACAGACAAAAATTTGCTTCTGGACCCCTTAAGAGCATATTTAATTTTTTCTAGTTGCATAAACTGCAATAAATCATTAAACCAAAGAGACACTTTGGGTGGCTTATTAGACTTCCAGTGTAATAAGATCCTCCTACGTGCTAGTAGAGTTGTGAAAGCAATGATATGTTTATGTTGTTTCCTCAGTGTAGAATGTCTTCTGTCTGTAGTGCCGAATAAAGCCATGGCTGCATTGGGTTGAAGATCAATTTTGAGAGCCTTTGATAGTGTTTCAAAAATGACAGACCAGTATGATGACAGAGCTGGACACAGCCAAAACATGTGTGTTAAGTTAGCCGGAGTGTGATGGCACCTATCACAGTTGGCATCTATGTTAGGGTAGATTTTTGCTAATCTGGCTTTGGAGTAGTGGACACGATATACAATTTTTAATTGGATTATGCTCAATTTTGCACAGGAGGTGCTGTTATTTACTTTTAGTAAAGCATCATTCCAGATGTCATCCTCCAACACCAGTTCCTCCCCCAACTCGTCCGCCCAGTCTGCTCTGATCTTTGCAAGACACACATTTTTTAAAGAAATTATGTGACCATATATTCTTGAGATGAATCTTCTAAAATGTACTGGGGTTTCTAAAAGTGTTTCTATACCTGAGATTGATGGCATATTTGGAAATTCTGAGTCTTGAGTCTGAAGAAAGTGACGAATTTGGAAGTAGCGGAATAGACTAGACCGGGGAAGATTAAACTTATGCGACAGGTCATCAAAGGTCGCAAAGACAGAGTTTATGTACATATCTTTAAAATAGTGAATGCCTTGCTTTTTCCAGAGATTGAAACCAGAGTCCAGCTTTGCTGGGGGGAAAAGGTGATTGTTGTGTATAGGACTTAATTGAAGGAGATTCCCACAGTTGAAGCTTCGTCTAAACTGAAACCATATTTTTAGGGTGTTTATGACCACCGGGTTATTAGTATATTTCAGAACAGAGAGGGGGGGGTCAGAGGTGACCAGAGCTCGGAGAGAAGTTGAGGAACACGATGCAGCTTCCAGAAGGCACCATTCCAAATCGGGAGTATGGAGCCAATGTATGATACTTTTTATGTTTGATGCCCAATAGTAGTGGCAGAAATTGGGAAAGGCTAAGCCACCTAGATTTTTAGGTCTCTGCAACAATTCAAGCCGTATTCTAGGTTTCCTACCATCCCATATGAATGAGAGAAAGACCTTATCGAGAGTTTTGAAAAACAATTTAGGAAGATAGAGTGGGATACACTGAAAAAGGTAAAGAAATTTAGGAAGTACAGTCATTTTAATACAACTAACCTTCCCTGCCAAGGATAGATGAAGGGTTCCCCATTTCTTTAGGTCTAATTTAGTATTTTCAAATAATGGGCAGAAATTTTTTTGATACAGATGCTGCATATCTCTTGTAATATTGATACCCAAGTACTTAAAGCCATCTGTAGATATTTGGAATGGCAAGACACCAGCCTGTATTTGGAGAGCCAGATCGTTAATAGGGTAACATTCACTTTTGCTAATATTTAATTTATATCCAGAAAAGGCCCCAAATTTCCTCAGGACATGAAGTATATGGGGGGTGCTTTGGACAGGGTCTGATATATATAACAGTAGATCATCTGCATACAAAGAGACTCTGTGCTCCCTACCCCCCCTGTGGATTCCACTAATTGATGGTAAAGTTTTAAGTGTAATGGATAAGGGCTCTATAGCCAGAGCAAATAGTAGTGGGCTAAGAGGGCAGCCCTGGCGAGTGCCCCGTGACAGCTGGAAGTATTGCGACCGCTTATTGTTACTAATTACAGAGGCTTTGGGTGATTTATACAAAAGCTCAATCCAGGATATGAAATTGGGACCATAACCAAATTTCTTTAAACATGCAAAAAGATATCTCCATTCCACCCTGTCAAATGCTTTCTCCGCGTCAAGTGCAATAACCACTTCTGGCACTGCGCTGGAGGCAGGAGAGTAAATTACACTCAAAAGTCTGCGTATATTTGTGAATGAGTGACGCCCTGGGATGAAACCAGTTTGGTCGGCAGAGATCACATCATGTATTGTGGTTTCTAGACGAAGAGCAAGGGCCTTGGCCAAAATCTTCACATCACAGTTGAGGAGAGAAATGGGTCGATACGAACCGCAGTTTTTAGCATTTTTGCCTGGTTTAAGCAGGAGGGTAATTGATGCTTCAGTTAATGTCTGGGGGAGGGAGCCCCGGGATAAGGAGTCATTAAACATATCAAGCAATATTGTTGATAGCTTGTTCGAGAACTTTTTAAAGAATTCAATGGGGTATCCATCTGGGCCTGGTGCCTTGCCATTTTGCATTGAATTTATGGCATTAGTGATTTCTTTACGGTCCAGTGCTAGTTCAGTATTAGTCATGTGTATTTTTGTAACTAACGGGGGTTGTAAGTTATTAAGAAAAGTGTCCATATCAGAGCAGTCTTCTGTTATTTCTGACATATAAAGCTTGGAATAGAAGGAAGTAAAAGTTTCATTGATTTCTACTGGATCAATAGTCAGTGTGCCATCATTTCTTGTTATTTGAGGGATTAGTTGAGCAGCTGAGCGACACTTAAGTTGGTGTGCTAAAAAACGTCCAGCTTTGTCACCATGTTCATAAACGTATCCTCGTGATCTCAACAAGAGGCGTTCTGTCTTCTCAGTTGACATCAGATTGTATTTTGTTTGGAGGTCCAGCCTCTTTTTATAGAGCTCAGGGGAAGGAGAAACAGAGTACTGAGCATCCACTTTGGATATTGATTTAACAAGCTCGTCTTGTGTGGTTCTTTTCATTTTATTTATTTTAGCTGAATATGAGATAATTTCACCCCTAATGACAGCCTTTAGTGCTTCCCACAGGATAGAAGGACAGGTGTAATCATTTTTGTTAGTTCTTATGAAGTCATCTATACTTTGGGATATAATTTTGCAAAAAGTCTCATCCGCCAAAAGGTTTCTGTCAAATTTCCAGGGGGGGCGTTCCAATCTATAGTAAGGGAACACGAGATCCAGTAGAACAGGGGCGTGGTCAGATTCAATTATAGGCAAGTATTCAACTTTTGAGACAAATGAAAGAAAATTTTGGTCAATGTAAAAATAGTCTATTCTGCTATAAGATTGATGTACAGAAGAAAAAAAGGAAAATGACTTACTTTGTGGGAACAAAAAACGCCAAGGATCAACACTTCCTATCTCGCCCATAAAATTTGATAGAAGTTTGGCCTTCTTAGAAAGGTTTGTAAGTTTAGGATTGGAACGATCAAGTGTTGGGTTTATTACACAGTTCAAGTCTCCACCAAAAATTAATTGGTGAGAGCCCAAATCAGGAATTAATGATATCATCTTACCTATAAATTTATCGTCATCCCAATTTGGGGCGTAGATATTTACCAAAACCACAGGTTTATGATAGAGGAGCCCAGATACCATCACAAATCGCCCTTGAGGGTCTGAGATGATAGTAGTCATAGTAAACTGGATTTTCCTATGGATCAGTATGGCTGTTCCACAAGTTTTGGAGTTAAGATTAGAATGGAATATATTACCAACCCAACATTTTTTTTAAGTCTGACTTGGTCCTTAACCATCAAGTGAGTTTCCTGGAGAAAAGCAATATCACATTTTAGCTGTTTAAGGTGATTAAATATCCTAGCTCTTTTGACAGGTCCATTTAAGCCTTTTACATTCCAAGTAATAAAACGTACAGCAGCTTCGTCTGCATCAGCACCCTTCATCATGTAAAAGTAAAGGGAGGAAATGACCCAGTAGTGACAGCCAAGGGGTACAACTTGTCAATTACTTTACTAAGACAAAAACGCAGTCTATGCTGCAAAGACGTGGTGGCGTCTCCTTCCCCGTCCCTAAACTCAACCCCGTCTAAACCCAAACTAAGAACTAAGCCTATACCTGTCCCTCTCCTTGAGGCAAGCTGCAGGCTAAACACTATTTTTCCTACGAACTTCTGGTTACACATCTCCTTATATTTACACATAGGGCTCCCGGCTCATTGTAAAAAAAATAAATAAATAAATAAATAAAAAATAAATAAATAAATAAATAGAAAGATTTTAAAAAATAAAATAAATACACCCCACCCCCCAACAGCTCTTTTACCAAACTATTCATCCACTTGTCTCAGCATCAAAACCCAAACAATAAGTTTAAAAAAAAAAAAAAAAAAAAAAAAAAAAAAAAAGGGAGAGAAGGAACAAAACAAAAACGGGGGGGTGGAGGGCAGAGAGAAGAACAAGCACAGCCGAACATACACGAACCTACAGATACCTATGCATTAAAGGCAGGTGGTTAAGTCGGATTATGGTATTTAGTCTAACATAAATAGTATGAAATACACACACCTCAGAAATGCAAACATGAGCTTGTACGATTTGAGTTCGGGTAACCAGCCATCTTCCAAATGTTTAGACAAAGACATTTAAAAAATAATAATGATAAAAAGTCAAATAAGAAGATCTACTTTTCACCGAACCTCTGGTCGTAAAACTTCTGCGCTTCGTCGGCTGAGTCGAAGGTGAAGACGTCGTTCCCGCACATGACTCGCAGTCGGGCCGGGTAGAGCAGGTGGAATCGGACGTTCCTCTGGTACAGAGCCTGTTTGACCCGTTGAACGCGGTTCGCTTCTTAGCGAGCGCGGCGCTGACGTCCTGGTAGACCCTCACGGTGGCACCCTGGTACTTGAGCTCGTGGCTCCGGGCCCAGCGCAGCGCAGCCTCCTTCTGCTGGAATCTAGAAAAACAGACCAGGAAGGTCCGAGGAGACGATCTCCGGCCGGAGTTGAAAGTCGGGGTTCGGTGGGCTCTCTCAAGTTCAGGCGGTGTCGGGAAAACATCGGGTCCCATCAGCTGCATCAGCACGTCCGACATAAACTTTACGGGATCTTTGCCGTCCTCGCTACCCTCCGGGATGTTCAGGATACGGAGATTGGATCTCCGTGAGCGGTTCTCCAAATCATCACATCGGTCCAAAAGCACCTGGTTTTGGCTCTGGAGCGTTCTGATGGCGGACTCCGCGACCGTGAGCCGCTCGAAGTTGTCCCCCGCCACCCCCTCCACGGAGGTTAGGCGGCTCTGGAAGGAGTTGAGTGTCGTTTGTAGCGAGTCCAGTGAAGCTTGTATTGGTTTAATGGCGACTTGTATGAGAGAAGAGATGTCCTCCTTCAGCGAGGTTCTCTGCTTGGCGAACTCCGCCGCTAGTTGGTCCATAACCCCCGCCGCAGCAGCACCAGACGGGGCCGGGGTCCCGGGGGTCCCCTCTGCGCTGGGAGAGGTGCTAGCAGTGAAAGATGCTAGCTTAGCGGCTGCACGCGTGGCCGGGGTCTGCACGCTGGTGGTCGGTTTAGAAGATTTAGAGTTGCTCATTTTGACCAAAGAAAGCTAATGTAGCAACGTCTGAATAAATTCTATCCAAATTTAAGCAATAATGTAGCTTATGGGAAGTTTAAGAGAAAAGTGAGCCGGGAGCCTCTGCATGTGCGTCCTCTCCCTACATGTCACAACCGGAAGTCCCCTTTTTTTTATTTTTTATTTTTTTTTTTTTTTACCCTTGTTTGCATATATATTTATGGTTGATACCATGTTGGTATAACCGGAGTTGTATATATGCATTTTAATCTGGTAACCAAGGGTGTTTTGTGTGTGTGGGTGAGTGTGTGCAAGTGTGCTACCTTCACCAGCCCTCATAACAGTCAAACTTATATTTTTATTGATCCCTGGAGAAATCAAACAAGATAAAAGTAAAGGGAGAGTCGAAGAGAGGGGTGTAAATGTTCTGCAGAGGAGGGCTATAGTCACCGGGTGTGGAAAGTGGAGAGAGAGAGAGCAGAAGAGAGAGACAAGACAGTGGTGGTGCAGTTTGGTGTCTGTGTTGTAATATTTGTCAAGAAGTTTATAATGTGTTGTTTAAGGGGTAAAAGGTGGACACAAGACAATCAGTCGTTATAAGCAAAAAAAAAAAGAAAATAGAGGAAAAAGGAGGAGGAGTTTCTTATTTACAATCACATTTCTGATCGTTTGAGCGTTGGGGGGGTGCTGGAGGCAGTATTGAGTAGTCATATATAATACCTACATACATACATACACATACATATGTGGACATGTATGCTGTTATCTAGTACATATTCTTTATACATTGTAAACAGAGCAACTCAATTTGTACCTCAGTTGTTCCTCTCCCGTTCCTCACAGGTTCCTCTCCCGTTCCTCACCCGTTCCTCACCTGTTCCTCACCCGTTCCTCACCTGTTCCTCACCTTTTTCTTACCCGTTCCTCACCCGTTTCTCACCTGTTCCTCAGTCGTTCCTCACCTGTTCCTCACCCAATCCTCACCCGTTCCTCACCTGTTCCTCACCTGTTCCTCAGTCGTTCCTCACCTGCTCCTCACCTGTTCCTCACCCGTTCCTCACCCTTTCCTCACCCTTTCCTCAGTTGTTCCTCTCCCGTTCCTCTCCCGTTCCTCACCTCTTCCTCACCTGTTTCTTACCCGTTCCTCACCTGTTTCTCACCCGTTCCTGAGTCGTTCCTCACCCGTTCCTCAGTCGTTCCTCAGTCGTTCCTCAGTTGTTCCTCACCCGTTCCTCACCTGTTCCTCAATCGTTCCTCAGTCATTCCTCACCTGTTTCTCACCCGTTTCTCACCAAATCCTCACCCGTTCCTCACCCGTTTCTCACCCGTTCCTCACCCAATCCTCACCCGTTCCTCACCCGTTTCTCACCTGTTCCTCACCTGTTCCTAACCCGTTCCTCACCCGTTTCTCACCTGTTCCTCAGTCGTTCCTCACCCGTTCCTCACCTGTTCCTCACCCAATCCTCACCCGTTCCTCACCTGTTCCTCACCCGTTCCTCACCCGTTCCTCACCCAATCCTCACCCGTTCCTCAGTCATTCCTCAGTTGTTCCTCACCCGTTCCTCAGTCATTCCTCACCTGTTCCTCACCCAATCCTCACCTGTTCCTCACCCGTTCCTCACCCGTTCCTCACCTGTTCCTCACCCAATCCTCACCCGTTCCTCACCTGTTCCTCACCCGTTCCTCACCTATTCCTCAGTCGTTCCTCATTCGTTCCTCAATCGTTCCTCAATCGTTCCTCAATCGTTCCTCAGTCGTTCCTCAGTCATTCCTCACCTGTTCCTCAGTCGTTCCTCACCCGTTCCTCAGTCGTTCCTCACCCGTTCCTCAGTCGTTCCTCACCTGTTCCTCAGTCGTTTCTCACCCGTTCTTCAGTTGTTCCTCAGTCGTTTCTCACCCGTTCTTCAGTTGTTCCTCACCCGTTCCTCACCCTTTCCTCAGTTGTTCCTCACCCGTTCCTCACAGGTTCCTCTCCCGTTCCTCACCTGTTCCTCACCTGTTTCTCACCCGTTCCTCACCCGTTCCTTACCTGTTCCTCACCCAATCCTTACCCGTTCCTCACCCGTTTCTCACCTGTTCCTCACCCGTTCCTCACCCGTTTCTCACCTGTTCCTCACCCAATCTTCACCCGTTCCTCACCCGTTCCTCACCCGTTCCTCACCTGTTCCTCAATCGTTCCTCAGTCGTTCCTCAGTCGTTCCTCAGTCGTTCCTCACCCAATCCTCACCCGTTTCTCAGTCGTTCCTCACCTGTTCCTCACCTGTTCCTCAGTCGTTCCTCACTCGTTCCTCAGTCGTTCCTCAGTCGTTCCTCAGTCGTTCCTCACCCGTTCTTCAGTTCTTTCCTCAGTCGTTCCTCACCCGTTCCTCACCCTTTCCTCAGTTGTTCCTCTCCCGTTCCTCACAGGTTCCTCTCCCGTTCCTCACCCGTTCCTCACCTGTTCCTCACCTTTTTCTTACCCGTTCCTCACCTGTTTCTCACCCGTTCCTCACCCGTTCCTCACCCGTTCCTCACCCGTTCCTCACCCGTTCCTCACCCGTTCCTTACCCGTTCCTTAGCTGTTCCTCACCCGTTCCTCAGTCGTTCCTCACCTGTTTCTCACCTGTTTCTCACCCGTTCCTCACCTGTTCCTCACCTGTCCTTCCTTTCTGGTTGAGACCAGAGATGATGCAGATTTGTGTGTGTGTTTCTCAGGCAGGAGTGTGTGGCCACGGAGGAGAATCCTCAGGTCTTCTTCTGCTGCTGTGAAGGAAACTTCTGCAACGAGAGGTTCACACACCTGCCCGACATCAGCGGACCACGTGAGTCCATCACACCTCAGGGCTCTGATCCAGTTCACAATAAACCTTGTTTCCTGCACTCTTCGGAGAAGGTTGACCAGTTCCGTCCAGTTCGGTTCCAACTGAATCCAGTTCTCAGCAGACTTCCTCAAGTCTTCAGCCACCGTCCTCAGCATTCATGACACGACTGGAGAGGAAGGACAGGAAGACACGTCCAGCAGAAGCAGACTCAGGGAGGGAGCACATCTACCTGGACAGGTAGGGACAGGAAGACGACAAACACGGAGACAGTCCAGGGATAACGGCTGAGCGGAGAAGCACGGGTTAATGTTGGGAATAACGGCGTACACCTATGGGAACAGGAGAGACGTGAGGAAGCAGTGCATCATGGGAGGTCTGACTATGATCATCTCCAGGCTGGTCTCAGGGCGTTTTTTACGTTCGCTCCTTTTCAGAAGTTTAAAAACATGAAAACTGATTGGTTCTTCATGTCTGAAGGCTGCAGACGAACTGCTGTTTGATCCACTTTGAGTCCAGTCATGGCAGCAGGCTCCAGGTTGTACTCTGGTCCTCAGGCGTCCCGGAGGTTACCGTAGAACTGGTGTGAGCACGGGGCGGACTAAGGGCTCCTCAGGTCTGAAGTGGACCTGCAGGAGGACTGGGAAAAACTAAAGGAAAAGAGTCCTTTATTCCTCTTCTTCAGGGACACCAGCTGGGACGTGGTTCCATCAGAACCAGAACTGGGTCCTGAAAGGTCCTCTTCCCTGAACTAGACAAGAGCTCTGCTAAGATGATCTGCAGCCATGAATCCTTTAAGATGAGGAGGCTTGGTTCTTCAGGCCTGGACTACTGACCTTCCTTGTTAGTAGGAGGTCCTAAAACCACTGCGAACCCGTCCGGCTGATCCAGAAGGCTGCAGCCGGAGTTCTGAGGTGGATTAGTGCAGACATTTGTCTCTTCACTGACCTCCGTTTCGTCCAGAACAAACTTTATTTTCTTCTTCACTGATAAGGAGCGTGTAACTGCTTCAGCCAGGAGACGCCCTCTGCTTTTAAGATTGAGCTGAAACCTTTCCGTTCTGGTGAAGTTTGTGGTCGGAGCAGGCTCAGGCGCCCTGCTCCAGTCCTGCACCTACAGGCCTAACTCCCATGGTGCACCGGGCTCTTCCCTCGTCTGCTCTCCGTTTGTGTCGTTATCACCGCCATGAACTAAGTTTCTGTTTTATCTCAGCAGGTATCCCTGAACTAGTGTCCTTGCTATGTGTTTCCGGTCCTGCCACGCCTCCATATGGTTTGGGTGGATGTCCCCGCCCCCTCCCTGCTTCTGGCTGTGATGGGCGTTCTTTCTTGGGCGCCACAGTTAATGCTTTGTCAGGACGGGTCTGGATACGGAGATTTAAAGCAGTCGGTTCCTTCGCTATGCGGCTTTTTTAATGAATGACATTTTTGTGTATTTTAGCTGGCTGGAGTTGTTTAAGTGAATTTAACTGGAATGGTGTAGATATATAGTTGTCTTTTTGCATTAAATTTGGACTCCCGCGTTCCTGAAAGCCTGAAGTGACTTCTGCTGTAAAGCGGCTTTACGATCTAGCTGCGGCGAACCGAGCTGGCGAGTTTTCCTCCATCACTCTGAGGCAGGAAGTTCTAGAAACGTAGGTGTAAATTGAAGAGCAAATACTGGTGAAAAGGAGCTCTGAGGTTCCTCACAACAGTCGCGGACATCTAAGGAGTGCCATCCAGAAGGTCTCCTCTATTTCTGAAGCACGCAGGTCAGTCTGAGTTCAGCAGGAAGCCGTTTGGAGCAGTAACACAGGTGTTGGTGACACGTTTGTAGTCCAGAGATCCCGTGTTCACATCAGTCTGTTCTGTGTGTGTTAGTGATTAATGCCCCGCCCACCAGCGTTGGAGTGTTGAACATGCTGATTTACTGTCTGCTGCCCGTCACCATGCTGTGCGTGGTTCTGCTCACCGCCGTCTGGATGTATCGACACCGGAAACCTCCGTACGGACACGTGGACATCACTGAGGTGCAGCTCGATTCTTTCATTTCTCTTAAAAATGTGGTGCCAGAAACACACCAGACAAACGTGAACAATGCCTGCAGTCACACTGGAAACGTGGCGCCAGAGCTCCATCTGGTGGCTCCCTCTGGTGCTGCAGAGGCTTGAGTCCTCCACTGTAACAGCAGGGAAGACCTGCATCTGTGACTCACAGCTGTCTCATTGCTCACACCAGTAAAGTCCTCTTTAGCTGGACCGCTGCACACATGTGGCTTTGAGCTTCTGCTGAGCATCCAGACCACACCAGACCACACCACAGTAGAGTAAATAAAGACCAACACATGATCAAAACCTGGAAGGACAGCAGTAAACTATCATCTCCACCAAGAAGTGTGGTTGGAAAAGTCTTGAAAGATCATTTGATAAAATCTAACAGCGGAACTCTGACACACAAACACACACAGTGTGAAGGGGAGTGGAGGTGTTGGGTCAAAATATGTGAGTAGGTCTCAAGAAAACTCCTTAACAGTGAAAATAATCCAGTAAAAAAGTTTGTGTGAAGATGATGATGGAGCTGCAGAAGAAGGCCGTGAGAGAAGGCCGGAGAGCAGCGATGAAATGATGCTCTCATCATTCAAACACCTTAAAGCAGAACTGATGTAATCAAAGGTGTTCCAACAGAATATCAAAGCGTGACTGGCTTTGAGCCGGCGGTGACGCATCACAAAGATCTCAGGTGTGGCTGTTGGTCTACGCATGATGTTAGAGTATAATTACAGAACAACGTCCACGAGCAGATGTCTCTCCTCACTTATACTCATGTACATAGTTTTATTTGGTAGTATTACTAATCTTCATATAGTTAGTTTTTTTCATGTAACTTCAGAGGTTTTTCATGTTTTGTCCTGGTATTCCGACTTTAAAGTTCCTGTTGTTCATTTTTATATCAAACTTTCCTTCAATCTCTGATTTCACACATCAACATTCTGAATGAAAGTGTTGTTTTATGATGAATTTCATTTGCGTACTGAACTGAAGTTGCATATTGAAAGTGAATGTGCTCAATTATGAAATGATCATCGGTGATCATCTGGCCACAGATATGTGCTTCAGAAATGGGTTTTCCTGTTATCTGTTTAAATGGGTCATTTTGCTCTCCTGTGAACATCTCCACTAGGATCCTGGACCTCCCTCTGCCTCCCCGCTTCTGGGTCTCAAGCCTCTGCAGTTGCTGGAGGTGAAGGCCAGGGGGCGCTTCGGCTGTGTCTGGAAGGCCCAGATGTTGAATGAATATGTGGCCGTCAAGATCTTCCCCATCCAGGTACGGAGTGGCATGTTCCTGCCGAGTCCTCCTCCATGATGTGGTGTTGTATCCAATTCATTCAACACTTCCTTCTCTTCCTGATAGAACAAGGAGTCATGGCAGAATGAGAGGGAGGTGTTCATGACGCCAGGAATGAGGCACGAGAACATCCTGAGGTTCATTGGAGCAGAGAGACGAGGGAGCCATCTGGAGGCCGAACTGTGGATCATCACAGAGTTCCACGAGAGGGTGAGAGAGACAGAGGAGCCATTGGCAGCTTCGTTTTTGCCAGTTTTCCTTCTGGGAATTCGGAGACAGGTGAACTGCAGGTAGAAGCTGATAAGCTGATATACTTTGCTTCTCCGTCCAGCAAGTTTTCAGGTTTGTGGTCGTGACTGGGGGAAGGAGATCATGAAAACAAGCAGCCAGACAGGCCCGTGTTTGGAGGGTGGCAGGCCGGACAGGGATGTGGGATAGGTGAACGGAGTGAAGTCCTCCAGGAGGTGCTCACAGTAGAGTCGCTCCTCCTCCACATTAAAAGGAGCCACTTTAGGTGGTTTGCAGGATACCAGCTGGACATCTTCTGGTGTCAATGTCCCATTGAAAGGATGTCTTTGGTCAGATCCAGAACTTGCTGGGGTCATCTTGGGAACATGGCAGTGCCCCATGGTACACCTAGGGGCAGCTAATGAGAGGAAGATCTGGGATCTCTCTCAGTGGAGATGTTCCACACGCAGACCCTAGTAGCAGATCCAGCATGTATGGACAGAGCTGCTATGTTGCTTCAGACTCAATGGTTTTTCCTGACTTTGTCTTGTGCAGGGCTCTCTGTCGGACTTCCTGAAGGGAAGTGTGGTCAGCTGGTCAGAGCTGTGCCACATGGCCGAGTCGATGGCATGTGGCCTGGCATACCTCCACGAAGACATCCCCCGACACAAAGGAGAGGGACACAAGCCGGCCATTGCTCACAGGTTTACCTGCAGACTCCCAAACATGCACCAACAAGCCCTTACAACAAGTTGTCAACCTTCCTGAGGGTGTCTGATGTGTTGTCTTTATCTCTCCTTCAGGGATTTTAAGAGTAAGAACATACTTCTGCGTTCAGACCTTACCGCCATTATTGGAGATTTTGGCCTCGCTGTTAGCTTTGAGGCAGGGAAACCACCTGGAGAGACTCATGGACAGGTGAGCTGCTGCCAGTGACTGCAGGTGTCTGCAAGTGACTGCAGGTGTCTGTAGGTGACTGCAGGTGTCTGCAAGTGACTGCAGGTGTCTGTAGGTGACTGCAGGTGTCTGCAAGTGACTGCAGGTGTCTGTAGGTGACTGCAGGTGTCTGCAAGTGACTGCAGGTGTCTGCAAGTGACTGCAGGTGTCTGTAGGTGACTGCAGGTGTCTGTAGGTGACTGCAGGTGTCTGTAGGTGACTGCAGGTGTCTGTAGGTGACTGCAGGTGTCTGCAGCTACAGACCCTGTGCAGTTTCAAGTGTAAGTGTGTGTGTGCTGTGTTGTGCAGGTGGGCACCAGACGCTACATGGCCCCTGAGGTTTTAGAGGGCGCCATCAACTTCCAGAGAGATGCTTTTCTTCGAATCGACATGTACGCCTTGGGCCTGGTGCTGTGGGAGTTGGTGTCTCGCTGCAAGGCTGCCGACGGTACAAAACACACACACATGCTAAACATAACTAACTAACATAGAAACGCTGATAGAAAAAGAGTATGTGAACGCAGGAGGTGGAACAGAGCGAACCTGTTAACGGTTTAAACTGAATAATGTTCAGTGAGACCCGAGGTGATAGACACTCCACCAAGATGGAAACATGACTGTGGACGTCAGAACATCAAGATGGTTGAAGGTGTGTGTGTCATTAGAGAAATTCTGCTTGTGGTGTGTCCAGGTCCAGTTGATGAGTACATGCTGCCATTTGAGGACGAAGTCGGTCAGCATCCATCTCTGGAAGACTTGCAAGAAGTTGTGGTCCACAAGAAGATGAGACCGGCCTTCAAAGAGCTCTGGCTCAAACACAGTGTAAGTAGCTGCTGATGTTTAGTAAATGGTTGTAGATTTTTAGTAAAAGACATTTCCAGATGTTTAGTAACAGATGGTTGCAGATGTTAAAAAAGGGATGGTTGTAGGTGTTGAGTAAAAGATAGGTCCAGATGTTTGGTGGAGAATGCTTGTAGATGTTCAGTGATTAATAGTTACAGATGTTCAGCAAAGGATAGTTCCAGATGTTCACTAGATGATGGTTCATTATGTTCAGTAAATGATGGTTCAATATGTTCACTAGATGAGTGTTCTATATGTTCAGTAGATGATGGTTCATTATGTTCACTAGATGATGGTTCATTATGTTCACTAGATGAGGGTTCAATATGTTCACTAGATGATGGTTCACTATGTTCACTAGATGATGGTTCAATATGTTCACTAAATGATGGTTCATTATGTTCAGTAGATGATGGTTCATTATGTTCACTAGATGAGGGTTCAATATGTTTAGTAGATGATGGTTCAATATGTTTAGTAGATGATGGTTCAATATGTTCAGTAAATGATGGTTCAATATGTTCACTAGATGATGGTTCAATATGTTCACTAGATGATGGTTCAATATGTTCACTAGATGATGGTTCATTATGTTCAGTAAATGATGGTTCAATATGTTCACTAGATGATGGTTCAATTTGTTCACTAGATGATGGTTCAATATGTTCACTAGATGATGGTTCAATATGTTCAGTAGATGAGGGTTCAATTTGTTCACTAGATGATGGTTCATTATGTTCAGTCGATGATGGTTCCTGATGTTCATTAGATGATAATTCAATATGTTCACTAGATGATGGTTCATTATGTTCACTAGATGATGGTTCATTATGTTCACTTGATGATGGTTCAATATGTTCAGTAGATCAGGGTTCAATATGTTCAGTAGATGAGGGTTCTATATGTTCACTAGATGAGGGTTCTATATGTTCAGTAAATGATGGTTCATTATGTTCACTAGATGAGGGTTCTATATGTTCAGTAAATGATGGTTCATTATGTTCACTAGATGATGGTTCATTATGTTCACTAGATGATGGTTCATTAAGTTCACTTGATGATGGTTCAATATGTTCAGTAGATGATGGTTCAATATGTTTAGTAGATGAGGGTTCAATATGTTCAGTAGATGATGGTTCAATATGTTCAGTAGATGAGGGTTCAATTTGTTCACTAGATGATGGTTCAATATATTCAGTAGATGATGGTTCAATATGTTTAGTAGATGAGGGTTCAATATGTTCAGTAGATGATGGTTCAATATGTTCAGTAGATGAGGGTTCAATATGTTCACTAGATGATGCTTAATTTTGTTCACCAGATAACGGTTCATTATGTTCACCAGATGACGGTTCATTATGTTCAGTAGATGATGGTTCAATATGCTCACTAGATGATGGTTCAATATGCTCCCTAGATGATGGTTAATTTTGTTCACCAGATGAGGGTTCATTATGTTCAGTCGATGATGGTTCCTGATGTTCAGTCGATGATGGTTCATTATGTTCACTAGATGAGTGTTCTATATGTTCAGTAGATGATGGTTCCTGATATTCAATAGATGATGGTTCAATATGTTCACTAGATGAGTGTTCTATATGTTCAGTAGATGATGGTTCCTGATATTCAATAAATGAGTGTTCTATATGTTCAGTAGATGATGGTTCCTGATATTCAATAGATGAGTGTTCTATATGTTCAGTAGATGATGGTTCAATATGTTCACTAGATGAGTGTTCTATATGTTCAGTAGATGATGGTTCAATATGTTCACTAGATGAGCGTTCTATATGTTCAGTAGATGAGGGTTCAATTTGTTCACTAGATGATGGTTAATTTTGTTCACCAGATGATGGTTCATTATGTTCAGTAAATGATGGTTCATTATGTTCAGTCGATGATGGTTCCTGATGTTCATTAGATGATAATTCATTATGTTTACTAGATGATGGTTCATTATGTTCACTTGATGATGGTTCAATATGTTCAGTAGATGAGGGTTCAATATGTTCACTAGATGATGGTTCAATATATTCAGTAGATGATGGTTCATTATGTTCACTAGATGAGGGTTCTATATGTTCAGTAGATGATGGATCGGTATGTTCACTAGATGAGGGTTCTAAATGTTCAGTAGATGATGGTTCCTGATATTCACTAGATGAGGGTTCTATATGTTCAGTAAATGATGGTTCATTATGTTCAGTCGATGATGGTTCCTGATGTTCATTAGATGATAATTAAATATGTTCACTAGATGATGGTTCAATATGTTTAGTAGATGATGGTTCATTATGTTCACTAGATGATGGTTCAATATGTTCAGTAGATGATGGTTCATTATGTTCACTAGATGATGGTTCAATATTTTAACTAGATGATGGTTCAATATGTTCAGTAGATGATGGTTCATTATGTTCACTAGATGATGGTTCAATATGTTCAGTAGTAGATGGTTCATTATGTTCACTAGATGATGGTTCATTATGTTCAGTAGATGAGGGTTCTATATGTTCAGTAGATGATGGTTCAGTATGCTCACTAGATGAGGGTTCTATAAGTTCAGTAGATGATGGTTCAGTATGCTCACTAGATGAGGGTTCTATATGTTCACTAGATGATGGTTCAATATGTTCAGTAGATGAGTGTTCTATATGTTCAGTAGATGATGGTTCAATATGTTCAGTAGATGATGGTTCAATATGTTCACTAGATGAGGGTTCCATATGTTCACTTGATGATGGTTCAATATGTTAAGTAGATGAGGGTTCTATATGTTCAGTAGATGATGGTTCAATATGTTCACTAGATGATGGTTCATTATGTTCAGTAGATGAGGGTTCTATATGTTCAGTAGATGAGGGTTCTATATGTTCAGTAGATGATGGTTCAGTATGCTCACTAGATGAGGGTTCTATATGTTCAATAGATGATGGTTCAATATGATCAGTAGATGATGGTTCAATATGTTCAGTAGATGATGGTTCAATATGTTCACTAGATGAGGGTTCCATATGTTCACTTGATGATGGTTCAATATGTTCAGTAGATGAGGGTTCTATATGTTCAGTAGATGATGGTTCATTATGTTCACTAGATGAGGGTTCTATATGTTCAGTAGATGATAGTTCGGTATGTTCAGTAGATGAGGGTTCTATATGTTCAGTAGATGATGGTTCCTGATATTCAGAGTCAGAGTCAGAGTCAGAGTCAAGTTTATTGTCAATTCTACCACATGTGAGATACATACAGAGAATCGAAATTGCGTTACCCTCAAACCCTCGGTGCTACACAATAAATACATTTTAAACATAAAGTGCAGGTTAAAAAGAGACAATAGATAGATGATGGTTCAATATGTTCACTAGATGATGGTTTAATATGTTCAGTAGATGATGGTTCAGTATGTTCACTAGATGATGGTTCAATATGTTTAGTTGATGATGGTTCTATATGTTCAGTAGATTATGGTTCAATATGTTCACTAGATGATGGTTCAATATGTTCACTAGATGATGGTTCAATATGTTCACTAGATGAGGGTTCCATATGTTCACTAGATGAGGGTTCAATATGTTCAGTAGATGAGGGTTCTATATGTTCAGTAGATGATGGTTCAATATGTTCACTAGATGATGGTTCATTATGTTCAGTAGATGAGGGTTCTATATGTTCAGTAGATGAGGGTTCTATATGTTCACTAGATGATGGTTCATTATGTTCAGTAGATGAGGGTTCTATATGTTCAGTAGATGAGGGTTCTATATGTTCACTAGATGATGGTTCATTATGTTCAGTCGATGATGGTTCAATTTGTTCACTAGATGATGGTTTAATATGTTCAGTAGATGATGGTTCATTATGTTCACTAGATGATGGTTCAATATGTTCAGTAGATGAGGGTTCAATTTGTTCAGTAGATGAGGGTTCAATTTGTTCACTAGATGATGGTTAATTTTGTTCACCAGATGATGGTTTATTATGTTCAGTCAATGATGGTTCCTGATGTTCAGTCGATGATGGTTCATTATGTTCACTAGATGAGGGTTCAATATGTTTAGTAGATGATGGTTCCTGATGTTCAGTCGATGATGGTGTATTATGTTCACTAGATGAGGGTTCAATATGTTTAGTAGATGATGGTTCAATATGTTTAGTAGATGATGGTTCAATATGTTCAGTAGATGATGGTTCAATATGTTCACTAGATGAGTGTTCTATATGTTCAGTAGATGATGGTTCAATATGTTCAGTAGATGATGGTTCCTGATATTCAATCGATGATGGTTCAATATGTTCACTAGATGAGTGTTCTATATGTTCAGTAGATGATGGTTCTATATGTTCAGTCGATGATGGTTCAATTTGTTCACTAGATGATGGTTCAATGTTCAGTAGATGATGGTTCAATATGTTCAGTAGATGATGGTTCAATATGTTCACTAGATGAGGGTTCAATATGTTCACTAGATGATGGTTCAATATGTTCAGTAGATGAGGGTTCAATTTGTTCACTAGATGATGGTTCAATGTTCAGTAGATGATGGTTCAATATGTTTACTAGATGAGTGTTCTATATGTTCAGTAGATGATGGTTCAATATGTTCAGTCGATGATGGTTCAATTTGTTCACTAGATGATGGTTCAATGTTCAGTAGATGATGGTTCAATATGTTCAGTAGATGATGGTTCAATATGTTCACTAGATGAGGGTTCAATATGTTCACTAGATGATGGTTCAATATGTTCACTAGATGATGGTTCAATATGCTCACTAGATGATGGCTCATTATGTTCAGTAGATGATGGTTCAATATGCTCACTAGATGATGGTTCAATATGCTCACTAGATGATGGTTCAATATGCTCCCTAGATGATGGTTCAATATGTTCAGTAGATGAGGGTTCATCATGTTCACTAGATGATGGTTCAATATGTTCAGTAGATGAGGGTTCATCATGTTCACTAGATGATGGTTAATTTTGTTCACCAGATGATGGTTCATTATGTTCAGTAGATGATGGTTCATTATGTTCAGTCGATGATGGTTCAATATGTTCACTAGATGATGGTTCAATATGTTCACTAGATGATGGTTCAATATGTTCAGTAGATGAGGGTTCATCATGTTCACTAGATGATGGTTCAATATGTTCAGCAGTTGATGGTTCCTGATGTTCACGAGATGAGTGTTCTTTATGTTCAGTAGATGATGGTTCAATATGTTCAGTAGATGATGGTTCAATATGTTCAGTAGATGAGGGTTCAATATATTTACTTGAGGATGTTTCTTTATATTCACTAGATGATGGTTCAATATGTTTAGTAGATGAGTGTTCTATATGTTCAGTAGATGATGGTTCAATATGTTCCCTAGATGAGTGTTCTATATGTTTAGTAGATGAGTGTTCTATATGTTCAGTAGATGATGGTTCAATATGTTCCCTAGATGAGTGTTCTATATGTTCAGTAGATGATGGGTCCTGATATTCAAAAGATGATGGTTCAATATGTTCACTAGATGAGTGTTCTATATGTTCAGTAGATGATGGTTCAATATGTTCAGTAGATGATGGTTCAATATGTTTACTAGATGAGTGTTCTATATGTTCAGTAGATGAGGGTTCTATATGTTCAGTAGATGATGGTTCAATATGTTCACTAGATGATGGTTCATTATGTTCAGTAGATGAGGGTTCTATATGTTCAGTAGATGAGGGTTCTATATGTTCAGTAGATGATGGTTCAGTATGCTCACTAGATGAGTGTTCTATATGTTCAATAGATGATGGTTCAATATGATCAGTAGATGATGGTTCAATATGTTCAGTAGATGATGGTTCAATATGTTCACTAGATGAGGGTTCCATATGTTCACTTGATGATGGTTCAACATGTTCAGTAGATGAGGGTTCTATATGTTCAGTAGATGATGGTTCATTATGTTCACTAGATGAGGGTTCTATATGTTCAGTAGATGATAGTTCGGTATGTTCAGTAGATGAGGGTTCTATATGTTCAGTAGATGATGGTTCCTGATATTCAATAGATGATGGTTCAATATGTTCACTAGATGATTGTTCATTATGTTCAGTTGATGATGGTTCAGTATGTTCACTAGATGATGGTTCAATATGTTTAGTTGATGATGGTTCTATATGTTCAGTAGATTATGGTTCAATATGTTCAGTCGATGATGGTTCAATTTGTTCACTAGATGATGGTTTAATATGTTCAGTAGATGATGGTTCAATATGTTCACTAGATGATGGTTCAATATGTTCAGTAGATGAGGGTTCAATTTGTTCAGTAGATGAGGGTTCAATTTGTTCACTAGATGATGGTTAATTTTGTTCACCAGATGATGGTTTATTATGTTCAGTCAATGATGGTTCCTGATGTTCAGTCGATGATGGTTCATTATGTTCACTAGATGAGGGTTCAATATGTTTAGTAGATGATGGTTCCTGATGTTCAGTCGATGATGGTGTATTATGTTCACTAGATGAGGGTTCAATATGTTTAGTAGATGATGGTTCAATATGTTTAGTAGATGATGGTTCAATATGTTCAGTAGATGATGGTTCAATATGTTCACTAGATGAGTGTTCTATATGTTCAGTAGATGATGGTTCAATATGTTCAGTAGATGAAGGTTCCTGATATTCAATCGATGATGGTTCAATATGTTCACTAGATGAGTGTTCTATATGTTCAGTAGATGATGGTTCTATATGTTCAGTCGATGATGGTTCAATTTGTTCACTAGATGATGGTTCAATGTTCAGTAGATGATGGTTCAATATGTTCAGTAGATGATGGTTCAATATGTTCACTAGATGAGGGTTCAATATGTTCACTAGATGATGGTTCAATATGTTCAGTAGATGAGGGTTCAATTTGTTCACTAGATGATGGTTCAATGTTCAGTAGATGATGGTTCAATATGTTTACTAGATGAGTGTTCTATATGTTCAGTAGATGATGGTTCAATATGTTCAGTCCATGATGGTTCAATTTGTTCACTAGATGATGGTTCAATGTTCAGTAGATGATGGTTCAATATGTTCAGTAGATGATGGTTCCTGATGTTCACTAGATGAGGGTTCAATATGTTCACTAGATGATGGTTCAATATGTTCACTAGATGAGGGTTCAATATGCTCACTAGATGATGGCTCATTATGTTCAGTAGATGATGGTTCAATATGCTCACTAGATGATGGTTCAATATTTGTAGATGTTCAGCAGAGGATGGTTGTAGATGTTCAGCAGAGGATGGTTGTAGATGTTCACCAGAGGATGGTTGTAGATGTTCAGCAGAGGATGGTTGTAGATGTTCAGCAGAGGATGGTTGTAGATGTTCAGCAGAGGATGGTTGTAGATATTCAGCATAGGATTGTTGTAGATGTTCAGCAGAGGATGGTTACAAATGTTCAGCAGAAGATGGTTACAGATTTTCAGTAGAGGATCGTTCCAGATGTTTAGCAGAGGATGTCAATAGATGTTCAGCAGAGGATGGTTGTAGATGTTCAGCAGAGGATGGTTCCAGATGTTCAGCAGAGGATTGTTGTAGATGTTCAGCAGAGGATGTTGGTAGATGTTCAGCAGAGGATGGTTGAAGATGTTCATCAGAGGATGTTGGTACATGTTTAGTAGAGGATGGTTGCAGATTTTCAGCAGAGGATGGTTCCAGATGTTCAGCAGAGGATGGTTGTAGATGTTCAGCAGAGGATGGTTGTAGATGTTCTGCAGAGGGAGTTGGTACATGTTTAGTAGAGGATGGTTGCAGATTTTCAGCAGAGGATGGTTCCAGATGTTCAGCAGAGGATGTTTATAGATGTTTTGCAGAGGATGGTTCCTGATGTTCAGTAGAGGATGGTTGTAGATGTTTAGTAGAGGATGGTTGTAGATGTTCCGCAGAGGATGGTTGTAGATTTTCAGCAGAGGATGATAGTAGATGTTCAGAAGAGGATGGTTAATGGATGGTTCCAAATTTTCAGCAGATGATGTTGGTAGAAGTTTATTAGAGGATGGTTGTAGATGTTCAGCAGAGGGTGGTTAATGGATGGTTCCAGATGTTCAGCAGAGGATTGTTGTAGATGTTCAGCAGAGGATGGTTACAAATGTTCAGCAGAAGATGGTTACAGATTTTCAGTAGAGGATCGTTCCAGATGTTTAGCAGAGGATGTCAATAGATTTTCAGCAGAGGATGGTCTCAGATGTTCAGCAGAGGATGGTTCCAGATGTTCAGCAGAGGATTGTTGTAGATGTTCAGCAGAGGGTGGTTCCAGATGTTCAGCAGAGGATGGTTGTAGATGTTCAGCAGAGGATGTTGGTAGATGTTCAGCAGAGGATGTTGGTAGATGTTCAGCAGAGGATGGTAGTAGATGTTCAGCAGAGGATGGTTCCAGATGTTCATCAGAGGATGTTGGTACATGTTTAGTAGAGGATGGTTGCAGATTTTCAGCAGAGGATGGTTCCAGATGTTCACCAGAGGATGTTGGTTGATGTTTAGTAGAGGATGGTTGTAGATGTTCTGCAGAGGGAGTTGGTACATGTTTAGTAGAGGATGGTTGCAGATTTTCAGCAGAGGATGGTTCCAGATGTTCAGCAGAGGATGTTTGTAGGTGTTTTGCAGAGGATGGTTCCAGATGTTCAGTAGAGGATGGTTCCAGATGTTCAGTAGAGGATGGTTCCAGATGTTTAGCAGATGATGGTTCCAGATGTTCAGCAGAGCATCGTTCCAGATGTTAAGCAGAGCATCGTTCCAGATGTTCAGTAGAGGATGGTTGTAGATGTTCAGCAGAGGATGGTTCCAGATGTTCAGCAGAGGATGTTGGTAGATGTTCAGCAGAGGATGGTTCCAGATGTTCAGCAGAGGATGGTTCCAGATGTTCAGCAGAGGATGGTTGTAGATGTTCAGCAGAGGATGGTTACAGATGTTCAGCAGAGGATGTTGGTAGATATTTAGCAGAGGATGGTTGTAGATGTTCAGCAGAGGATGTTGGTAGATGTTTAGCAGAGAATGGTTGTAGATGTTCAGCAGAGGATGTTGGTACATGTTCAGCCGAGGATGGTCTCAGATGTTCAGCAGAGGATGGTTCCAGATGTTCAGCAGAGGATTGTTGTAGATGTTCAGCAGAGGATGGTTCCAGATGTTCAGCAGAGGATGGTTCCAGATGTTCAGCAGAGGATGTTGGTAGATGTTTTGCAGAGGATGGTTCCTGATGTTCAGTAGAGGATGGTTGTAGATGTTTAGTAGAGGATGGTTGTAGATGTTCCGCAGAGGATGGTTGTAGATTTTCAGCAGAGGATGATAGTAGATGTTCAGAAGAGGATGGTTAATGGATGGTTCCAAATTTTCAGCAGATGATGTTGGTAGAAGTTTATTAGAGGATGGTTGTAGATGTTCAGCAGAGGGTGGTTAATGGATGGTTCCAGATGTTCAGCAGAGGATTGTTGTAGATGTTCAGCAGAGGATGGTTACAAATGTTCAGCAGAAGATGGTTACAGATTTTCAGTAGAGGATCGTTCCAGATGTTTAGCAGAGGATGTCAATAGATTTTCAGCAGAGGATGGTCTCAGATGTTCAGCAGAGGATGGTTCCAGATGTTCAGCAGAGGATTGTTGTAGATGTTCAGCAGAGGGTGGTTCCAGATGTTCAGCAGAGGATGGTTGTAAATGTTCAGCAGAGGATGTTGGTAGATGTTCAGCAGAGGATGTTGGTAGATGTTCAGCAGAGGATGGTAGTAGATGTTCAGCAGAGGATGGTTCCAGATGTTCATCAGAGGATGTTGGTACATGTTTAGTAGAGGATGGTTGCAGATTTTCAGCAGAGGATGGTTCCAGATGTTCACCAGAGGATGTTGGTTGATGTTTAGTAGAGGATGGTTGTAGATGTTCTGCAGAGGGAGTTGGTACATGTTTAGTAGAGGATGGTTGCAGATTTTCAGCAGAGGATGGTTCCAGATGTTCAGCAGAGGATGTTTGTAGGTGTTTTGCAGAGGATGGTTCCAGATGTTCAGTAGAGGATGGTTCCAGATGTTCAGTAGAGGATGGTTCCAGATGTTTAGCAGATGATGGTTCCAGATGTTCAGCAGAGCATCGTTCCAGATGTTAAGCAGAGCATCGTTCCAGATGTTCAGTAGAGGATGGTTGTAGATGTTCAGCAGAGGATGGTTCCAGATGTTCAGCAGAGGATGTTGGTAGATGTTCAGTAGAGGATGGTTGTAGATGTTCAGCAGAGGATGGTTCCAGATGTTCAGCAGAGGATGGTTGTAGATGTTCAGCAGAGGATGGTTACAGATGTTCAGCAGAGGATGTTGGTAGATATTTAGCAGAGGATGGTTGTAGATGTTCAGCAGAGGATGTTGGTAGATGTTTAGCAGAGAATGGTTGTAGATGTTCAGCAGAGGATGTTGGTACATGTTCAGCCGAGGATGGTCTCAGATGTTCAGCAGAGGATGGTTCCAGATGTTCAGCAGAGGATTGTTGTAGATGTTCAGCAGAGGATGGTTCCAGATGTTCAGCAGAGGATGGTTCCAGATGTTCAGCAGAGGATGTTGGTAGATGTTCAGCAGAGGATTTTGGTAGATGTTCAGCAGAGGATGGTTGTTGATGTTCTGCAGAGGATCTTGGTAGATGTTTAGTAGAGGATGTTTGTAGATGTTCAGATGAGGATGGTTCCAGATGTTCAGCAGAGGATGGTTGATGAATGGTTTCAGATTTTCATCGGAGGATGATAGTAGATGTTCAGAAGAAGATGGTTAATGGATGGTTCCTAATTTTCAGCAGATGATGTTGGTAGAAGTTTATTAGAAGATGGTTGTAGATGTTCAGCTAAGGGTGGTTAATGGATGGTTCCAGATGTTCAGCAGAAGATGGTTGTAGATGTTTAGCAGAGGATGGTAGTACATGTTCAGCCGAGGATGGTCTCAGATGTTCAGCAGAGGATGGTTGATGGATGGTCCCAGATGTTCAACAGAGGATTGTAGTAGAGGTTTAGCAGTGGATGTTGGTAGATGTTTAGCAGAGGATGGTTGTAGATGTTCACCAGAGGATGGTTGTAGATGTTTAGCAGAGGATGGTAGTACATGTTCAGCCGAGGATGGTCTCAGATGTTCAGCAGAGGATGGTTGATGGATGATCTCAGATGTACAACAGAGGATGGTAGTAGATGTTCAGCAGAGGATGGTTGTACATGTTCAGCAGAGGATGGTTACAGATGTTCACCAGAGGATGGTTACAGATGTTCAGCAGAGGATTTTTGTAGATGTTCAGCAGAGGATGGTTACAGATGTTCAGCAGAAGATGGTTACAGATTTTCAGTGGAGGATCGTTCCAGATGTTTAGCAGAGGATGTCAATAGATGTTCAGCAGAGGATGGTTGTAGATGTTCAGCAGAGGATGGTTCCAGATGTTCAGCAGAGGATTTTGGTAGATGTTCAGCAGAGGATGGTTGTTGATGTTCTGCAGAGGATGTTGGTAGATGTTTAGTAGAGGATGTTTGTAGATGTTCAGATGAGAATGGTTCCAGATGTTCAGCAGAGGATGGCGGTTCAATATGTTCACTAGATGATGGTTCAATATGTTCACTAGATGATGGTTAATTTTTTTCACCAGATGATGGTTCATTATGTTCAGTAAATGATGGTTCATTATGTTCAGTCGATGATGGTTCAATGTGTTCACTAGATGATTGTTCATTATGTTCAGTAAATGATGGTTCCTGATGTTCAGTCGATGATGGTTCCTAATGTTCAGTCGATGATGGTTCAATATGTTCACTAGATGATGGTTCAATATGTTCAGTAAATGATGGTTCATTATGTTCACTAGATGATGGTTCATTATGTTCAGTAGATGAGGGTTCAATATGTTTACTTGAGGATGTTTCTTTATATTCACTAGGTGATGGTTCAATATGTTTAGTAGATGAGGGTTCAATTTGTTCACTAGATGATGGTTCAATATCTTCAGCAGAGGATGTTTTTAGATGTTCAGCAGAGGATGGTAGTAGATGTTCAGCAGAGGATGGTAGTAGATGTTCAGCAGAGGATGGTTGTAGATGTTCACCAGAGGATGGTTGTAGATGTTCAGCAGAGGATGGTTGTAGATGTTCAGCAGAGGATGGTTGTAGATGTTCAGCAGAGGATGGTTGTAGATATTCAGCATAGGATTGTTGTAGATGTTCAGCAGAGGATGGTTACAAATGTTCAGCAGAAGATGGTTACAGATTTTCAGTAGAGGATCGTTCCAGATGTTTAGCAGAGGATGTCAATAGATGTTCAGCAGAGGATGGTTGTAGATGTTCAGCAGAGGATGGTTCCAGATGTTCAGCAGAGGATTGTTGTAGATGTTCAGCAGAGGATGTTGGTAGATGTTCAGCAGAGGATGGTTGTAGATGTTCATCAGAGGATGTTGGTACATGTTTAGTAGAGGATGGTTGCAGATTTTCAGCAGAGGATGGTTCCAGATGTTCAGCAGAGGATGGTTGTAGATGTTCAGCAGAGGATGGTTGTAGATGTTCTGCAGAGGGAGTTGGTACATGTTTAGTAGAGGATGGTTGCAGATTTTCAGCAGAGGATGGTTCCAGATGTTCAGCAGAGGATGTTTATAGATGTTTTGCAGAGGATGGTTCCTGATGTTCAGTAGAGGATGGTTGTAGATGTTTAGTAGAGGATGGTTGTAGATCTTCCGCAGAGGATGGTTGTAGATTTTCAGCAGAGGATGATAGTAGATGTTCAGAAGAGGATGGTTAATGGATGGTTCCAAATTTTCAGCAGATGATGTTGGTAGAAGTTTATTAGAGGATGGTTGTAGATGTTCAGCAGAGGGTGGTTAATGGATGGTTCCAGATGTTCAGCAGAGGATTGTTGTATATGTTCAGCAGAGGATGGTTACAAATGTTCAGCAGAAGATGGTTACAGATTTTCAGTAGAGGATCGTTCCAGATGTTTAGCAG
This sequence comes from Xenentodon cancila, assembly GCA_014839995.1. Taxonomy (NCBI): domain Eukaryota; kingdom Metazoa; phylum Chordata; class Actinopteri; order Beloniformes; family Belonidae; genus Xenentodon; species Xenentodon cancila. The sequence goes on along the minus strand of CM026216.1, from coordinate 2,401,517 downwards.
AGGATGTCAATAGATTTTCAGCAGAGGATGGTCTCAGATGTTCAGCAGAGGATGGTTCCAGATGTTCAGCAGAGGATTGTTGTAGATGTTCAGCAGAGGGTGGTTCCAGATGTTCAGCAGAGGATGGTTGTAAATGTTCAGCAGAGGATGTTGGTAGATGTTCAGCAGAGGATGTTGGTAGATGTTCAGCAGAGGATGGTAGTAGATGTTCAGCAGAGGATGGTTCCAGATGTTCATCAGAGGATGTTGGTACATGTTTAGTAGAGGATGGTTGCAGATTTTCAGCAGAGGATGGTTCCAGATGTTCACCAGAGGATGTTGGTTGATGTTTAGTAGAGGATGGTTGTAGATGTTCTGCAGAGGGAGTTGGTACATGTTTGGTAGAGGATGGTTGCAGATTTTCAGCAGAGGATGGTTCCAGATGTTCAGCAGAGGATGTTTGTAGGTGTTTTGCAGAGGATGGTTCCAGATGTTCAGTAGAGGATGGTTCCAGATGTTCAGTAGAGGATGGTTCCAGATGTTCAGTAGAGGATGGTTGTAGATGTTTAGCAGATGATGGTTCCAGATGTTCAGCAGAGCATCGTTCCAGATGTTAAGCAGAGCATCGTTCCAGATGTTCAGTAGAGGATGGTTGTAGATGTTCAGCAGAGGATGGTTCCAGATGTTCAGCAGAGGATGTTGGTAGATGTTCAGCAGAGGATGTTGGTAGATGTTCAGTAGAGGATGGTTGTAGATGTTCAGCAGAGGATGGTTCCAGATGTTCAGCAGAGGATGGTTGTAGATGTTCAGCAGAGGATGGTTACAGATGTTCAGCAGAGGATGTTGGTAGATATTTAGCAGAGGATGGTTGTAGATGTTCAGCAGAGGATGTTGGTAGATGTTTAGCAGAGAATGGTTGTAGATGTTCAGCAGAGGATGTTGGTACATGTTCAGCCGAGGATGGTCTCAGATGTTCAGCAGAGGATGGTTCCAGATGTTCAGCAGAGGATTGTTGTAGATGTTCAGCAGAGGATGGTTCCAGATGTTCAGCAGAGGATGGTTCCAGGTGTTCAGCAGAGGATGTTGGTAGATGTTCAGCAGAGGATTTTGGTAGATGTTCAGCAGAGGATGGTTGTTGATGTTCTGCAGAGGATCTTGGTAGATGTTTAGTAGAGGATGTTTGTAGATGTTCAGATGAGGATGGTTCCAGATGTTCAGCAGAGGATGGTTGATGAATGGTTTCAGATTTTCATCGGAGGATGATAGTAGATGTTCAGAAGAAGATGGTTAATGGATGGTTCCTAATTTTCAGCAGATGATGTTGGTAGAAGTTTATTAGAAGATGGTTGTAGATGTTCAGCTAAGGGTGGTTAATGGATGGTTCCAGATGTTCAGCAGAAGATGGTTGTAGATGTTTAGCAGAGGATGGTAGTACATGTTCAGCCGAGGATGGTCTCAGATGTTCAGCAGAGGATGGTTGATGGATGGTCCCAGATGTTCAACAGAGGATTGTAGTAGAGGTTTAGCAGTGGATGTTGGTAGATGTTTAGCAGAGGATGGTTGTAGATGTTCACCAGAGGATGGTTGTAGATGTTTAGCAGAGGATGGTTGTAGATGTTCACCAGAGGATGGTCTCAGATGTTCAGCAGAGGATGGTTGATGGATGATCTCAGATGTACAACAGAGGATGGTAGTAGATGTTCAGCAGAGGATGGTTGTACATGTTCAGCAGAGGATGGTTACAGATGTTCACCAGAGGATGGTTACAGATGTTCAGCAGAGGATTTTTGTAGATGTTCAGCAGAGGATGGTTACAGATGTTCAGCAGAAGATGGTTACAGATTTTCAGTGGAGGATCGTTCCAGATGTTTAGCAGAGGATGTCAATAGATGTTCAGCAGAGGATGGTTGTAGATGTTCAGCAGAGGATGGTTCCAGATGTTCAGCAGAGGATTTTGGTAGATGTTCAGCAGAGGATGGTTGTTGATGTTCTGCAGAGGATGTTGGTAGATGTTTAGTAGAGGATGTTTGTAGATGTTCAGATGAGAATGGTTCCAGATGTTCAGCAGAGGATGGTTGATGAATGGTTTCAGATTTTCAGCAGAGGATGATAGTAGATGTTCAGAAGAGGATGGTTAATGGATGGTTCCAAATTTTCAGCAGATGATGTTGGTAGAAGTTTATTAGAGGATGGTTGTAGATGTTCAGCAGAGGGTGGTTAATGGATGGTTCCAGATGTTCAGCAGAAGATGGTTGTAGATGTTTAGCAGAGGATGGTAGTACATGTTCAGCCGAGGATGGTCTCAGATGTTCAGCAGAGGATGGTTGATGGATGGTCCCAGATGTTCAACAGAGGATTGTAGTAGAGGTTTAGCAGTGGATGTTGGTAGATGTTTAGCAGAGGATGGTTGATGGATGGTCCCAGATGTTCAACAGAGGATGGTTGTAAATGTTCAGTAGAGGATGGTTGATGGGTGGTTCCAAATGTTCAGCAGAGGATGGTTGTAGATGTTCAGCAGAGGATGGTTACAAATGTTCAGCAGAAGATTGTTGTAGATGTTCAGCAGAGGATGGTTACAAATGTTCAGCAGAAGATGGTTACAGATTTTCAGTAGAGGATCGTTCCAGATGTTTAGCAGAGGATGTCAATAGATGTTCAGCAGAGGATGGTTGTAGATGTTCAGCAGAGGATGGTTCCAGATGTTCAGCAGAAGATTGTTGTAGATGTTCAGCAGAGGATGTTGGTAGATGTTCAGCAGAGGATGGTTGTAGATGTTCATCAGAGGATGTTGGTACATGTTTAGTAGAGGATGGTTGCAGATTTTCAGCAGAGGATGGTTCCAGATGTTCAGCAGAGGATGGTTGTAGATGTTCACCAGAGGATGTTGGTTGATGTTTAGTAGAGGATGGTTGTAGATGTTCTGCAGAGGGAGTTGGTACATGTTTGGTAGAGGATGGTTGCAGATTTTCAGCAGAGGATGGTTCCAGATGTTCAGCAGAGGATGTT
>CM026216.1:2362914-2398332 GCA_014839995.1 Xenentodon cancila | reverse complement strand
TTAGATGTTTACACATTGATCTTTGTGTGTGGTGTGTGTGTGTGTGTGTGTGTGTGTGTGTGTGTGTGTGTGTGTGTGTGTGTGTGTGATTGGTTGTATATATATTATTTATTTATCTACTTTGTTGCTCTCTCTTCTCACAATGTATATGAATATGTATTAACGGTATATATGTCTCCTTATATCCGATATATGTGGACATTCGTGAGTACTTCAATACTTCTATGCATATTATTATTGCCCTCTCCGGGTAGGTGGAGATGTCCTGCCTCAAGTGGAGGAGTTTAAGTATCTCGGGATCTTGTTCACGAGTGAGGGAGAGATGGATTGGTGCAGCGTCTGCAGTCATGCGGTCGATGTACCGGACCGTCGTGGTGAAGAACGCGCTGAGTCGCAAGGCAAAGCTCTCGATTTACCGGTTGATCTACACTCCTCACAGCTCAGTCATTTGGGAGGAGCTCGGGGTAGAGCCGCTGCTCCTTCACATCGAGAGGAGCATCTGTGGACGCCTCCCTAGAAAGGTGTTCCAGGAATGTCCCACCAGGAAGAGACCCTGGGGAAGACCCAGGACACGCTGGAGGGACTATGTCTCTCGGTTGGCCTGGGAACGCCTCGGGATCCCCCCGGAAAAGCTGGAGGAAGTGTCTGGGCATCCCTGCTTAGACTTCTGCCCCGCGACCTGGCCCAGAACAAGCGGATGAAAATGGATGGATGAATGAATGTCCAAGTAATTCTCTGAATATCCTCCAAATGCAGCAGTGTGAATGCTGCTGAACACTGGAGGGACCACGTCTCTCCAGTGTTCACTTCCCTCCATCGGCTCCCCAGAAAACTCAGAATCCAATTCAACATTTTATTACTTGTGTATAAAGTCCTAAACGTCCAAACTCCTGGTTTTCTACAAGACCTGATGGTTCCTCATGTTCCTAACAGAGCTCTCCGTTCTCAGGGTGCAGGTTTACTCGTAGTTCCTAGAAGATCCAGATGTAGATCTGGAGGATGGGTCTTCTGCTACCAGGAACCATCACTATGGAACCAACTTCCAGTTTGGGTGAAGGAGGCTGATACCACCTTCACCTTTAAAACCAAACTTAAACGTTTGTGTTCAGTAAAACATCTAGTTGGTGTAAACTTTAGTGTGTCAGGACCAGTAGTCACAGCTGCAGCTGCAGGACCAGACTGGAGCAGCTGGTCTTCAACACAGCTTCATCCTGGATCTGCTGCTGTAGACCTGCTGCAGGGGGACACCAACATGATCCTCTGACCTGCAGTCCCACCTCTGACCATCCCAGTGTTACCTCCACCTGTCTGTATGGATGTTTGTTGGAGACCTGCTGACGTCCTGACCTGCAGTCCTCGTCTATGGGGATCATCAACTATCCAGATATCACCCAGATAAACACAGAAGTCTTAGTTCTGCTGCTCTCTTCCCTTCACTGCTGCAGCCTTGTTGTACTTTAGTCTGAATATGTGCTTGTATTTATTATATGATTGCAGCAACATGTTCAGTTCTAGCGAACTAAACTAGGAAGACCACGTGTTCACTGTGCATTACCACGGTGAATCTCAGTTTCAGAGCTCCGTTGATGATAGCTTTTTATAGTCGCGGTAACTCAAGAGTCAACATACTCCTGAAACCCAAAACGAGCAAGTTTTTGACTGCCAGTCTGTTGAACCTCCTTTGTGAAACCGGCTCCAGGAGTTTCTGAACAAAACGGACATGTAGGTTGAGTTCAATTTAAATTAACATGCGTGAGCTGAACAGCAGCTGTTCGCATACATTACTGAAACATTAGTGCCCGCCACTAAATGCAGCAAAGTTTGAAGTTTAAAGGAACATCCTGGAGTTAAATCAACCCTCAGAACCAAAACAACATGAATCAAAAACATTTTTCAGCGAGAACAAGTTAAATGTTTATGGCATAATGACCATTAATGTTAGCCTAGTGGACAACCAGCCAACGCTGCAACAAATGTCTACTTTAAGGTTGGAACATACTCAACCGTGTCGTGAACTTCAGTGGTGGTGTAGATAGAAGCTCCTGGAGGTGACCGAGTTCATTTCAATCTGTACCTATAACAAGGGCTGTTTTTATTTACTTTATCACTTCTACCTAGGGTTGATCAAACTACTGTTAATCAACACAACTGAGGAGAAACACACTGCCAGCAATGCCAAAGTACTGATTCAGGCTTCCTACCATCTCATTTTATCAACAGTTCCTCTGGGCCCAGTACGTCTGGGTCTCGAGGAGTTGTACCCATAATGCTAACTGACGTTGGCTTAGCGCTGCCCCAGAAACTGTAATGTTCACCACCGCTGACGGGAGGCTGAGAGCGCTTACGTCCATGACCAAACGTTATTTATACAATCAATATCCTAATTCTTACGGGTTGCTGTAAACGCAACAGGAAGTTCTTGTTGAGCACCAGCAGATGGCGCCGTGGGCTGCTGGACTCGGCCAGCTGTATAGCATCAGTGTAGCATCTGCAATATGATGTTATTTTACACTGAATGATAATTATGAAGCCGTGCTTTCCAGAGAGGGAACGAATGTTCCTGAATCAAGTAACTTAACTGACAATCTAAAGCGCTGTTGGGTCAAGGAGAGAAAGAGTAAGATGAAAGAACCTCCGCAGAAAACCCTGGAGTTGTCTGCTCTGAAACCAAGAGAACCCCCACAGAACGCCAACAACCCACAACAGCAATGGTCAAAACTGGCATCTGCAGCTCCTGCTTCTGCTAAAACGTCGGATTTCTTTGGGTAGCTGCGGTACAGCGCTCTGAAATTGCTCTGGGCTGCGTTCACATCGCCCGCATGAACACGCTGACGTGCGTGTGTTTCTCAGAAAGAAATCAGCAGGCTTGAACTACACTGAATCATGTCACAGGTGGCTTTTGAATTTTAATAACTGAAGTTTAGCAGCTTCTGGCTCTGCTGCCTTTCCTTTGTTTAAACAAAACGATTCACGTCTGCTAACTGGTCATGAAACTGCATAAAACCAAACAACATAATCAATAACGGATCGTTCATTTCCCCGATGATCAACAAGAGCACATTTGTAAAATGCCCATCACTAGTTGGGTTCTCTGGTTTACCTGTGTGAAGAGGGAGGGCGGAGCTGCCTCGGCCTTCTGCTCGTTCAGGTACTGCTGCCAGGACCAGGACCGCCTCTTCACACTCACTGAGAAAGCACACACATCAGGCAGTCAGAGAGGCTCAGGAGGCTCAGGAGGCTGATTCAGCGGTCATTCTGTCAGCCCGTCAGACAACAGGTGTGCCCAGGTGGCCCAGCAGGTGCGTGTACCTTGAGTGCTGCTCACTTTGTTCTTCATTTCCTCAATCTTCTTTTCTTCTTCTTTGTTTTTTTCTGTTCAGACAGGAAGCAAACACAAAAGTGAAAAAAGCATTTCTGTTTCCCACCTGATTGACTTCAGGCAATCAATCATTTCACGTGGACGTAGAGGCTAAATGTCCAACGAGTACAGCTTCTGTTGGACTGTTTGGTCCACACAAAGACCAACAGAACACACACATGTCCTGGTAACATCACAATGACATCCGAGGCTCTGGAAGGGTGAATGGTACTCCACAGTCCAACAGTGATCACATCAATGTGAAAAAAATACTGAAGTTCCATATTCTGCTAATTGATCCACACATATGACGTAACAAATACTCTACACGGAATTATAACATGCAACTAAAGACTTAAACAGCCAGCCTGAAGTAAAAACACTGACTTATCTCTGCTGCAACAGTACTAAGCTGTGATGCTACATGTAATGCAGAGAGAGAGGGGGCGGAGCTAAGCAGAGAGCACCCAGCTGGACGCTTTCTATGAGATACGAGGAGAATAAGTGGCTGTTTAAAAAAACTCTTCTAAAACACCCACCACCACCTCATACACCCATCCGTCCATCCGTCCATCCGTCCACCCACCCATCCATCCACCCATCCACCCACCCGTCCATCCATCCATCCATCCATCCATCCATCCATCCATCCATCCACGCATCCATCCGTCCGTCCATCCACCCATCTGTCCGTCCATCCACCCATCCGTCCGTCCGTCAATCCATCCGTCCGTCCATCCATCCGTCCATCCATCCGTCCATCCATCCGTCCGTCCGTCCGTCCGTCCGTCCGTCCATCCACACACCCATCCATCCATCCGTCCGTCCGTCCGTCCGTCCATCCATCCATCCGTCCGTCCATCCGTCCATCCACCAGCCATTCTCTTCCAGGTTCAGGTCGTGGGAAAGGTCTGCAGAGAAAACTCATCTCAGCCACTTGTTGCCTCCATCTGTTTTTTAATCATTACCCACAGTTCCATGGGGGAGGGTGGGAATGCAGGTCCACCAGTGAACAGAGTCTCAGTTCTCTTCACCACTACAGACCTATACAGAGTCCATATTTCTGCAGATGCTGATCCTCCTGTAGATCTCCTGCTCCATTCTTCGTGAACAAAACCCTGACATACTCAAACTCCAGTTGAGGCAGCACCTCCCTCCTGACCTGGTGAGGACATTCCACTCCTCCCTCACTGAGAACCATGGTCTCAGATCCAGAGGTGCTGACCTCCATCCTGCTGCTTCAGCTGTGAACTGCTCCAGCGAGATCTGAAGACTGATGACCCCAGCAGGACTATATGATCTGCAAAAGCCAGAGATGGAATCCTGATAACCACCAAATCCTGGTGGATCATGACCTCACCAGTCCCACGCTGCTGTCCAAGGATCGTCCATGTGAGACACCTGCTGAATTTACTTTTCCAGCACCAAAACTGGACCAGTCTGGAACAGAGTCATTGATTGATCGGTTGTTTCAGTGATTCACCAGGTACTTCTGAGGGTTTATGCCTTGCTTCTTAAAAGCAGAAACCACTGATTATGAGGCCTTGAGTGATTGTGGACTTCCACAAAAATCCTTCATGCCCTGTCAAAGACTGCATGTTTCTGTTTCTGTCGATAAATCTCAAACTTTCATCTGATTTAAGATTAACATCAAACAACAGAGTCAATCTGATCAAAACAACATGATGGCTGTGGATCAATAAGTCATTGAACCTAGTCAACACCGAAAGGAAGCCTTTCCATTAAAATAAAACACACACACACACACACACACACACACACACACACACACACAGGAAGTCGATATAGACCCACCTTCACAGTAAAAGCCTTTCTGCTCTTGATTAATCAGGTCAGAATGAGGATGCTCTTGGGAATGAAAAATAAACAGGAACCACCTTAATAATTCCCACTTCAATTGTACTTCCAGACACTCTGGAAGAACACAGAGATGTTCCTGAACCAGCTTAGAGAAAAGGTCTACCTCGGGGTCTTTACTCAGAGTCTCTCCCAGACGACTGAAGTCTCTTCACCTATCAGGAAGCGCCTAGTCCTTCCTGAATCACCACAATATGTTGGTGGAGAGGTCTGGGTGTCTGATGGTCCTTTGTTATCAGAGCATACAGTTCCTGGTAGGGCCCCTCACGGAAAACCGATCCCGGGGGATAGGCCAGACTTACAAGGAACCATTCTTGACATATACAGATATTAACCTGGGCACAGGTTCTAGTCCGCAGCCTGGACCAGGATGTGTGGCTCAGCCCGACTCAGCTTGGACCCAAGCCTGATTAAGCTTAGACTCAGCCCCAACAAAAGCCTGGTATAAGTGCGGACTCAGTCTGTAGCTGAACTGGACCCAGCTTCTGATGATGTCGATATATAAATACATCATTTTCTCTCTCTCACACACACACACACACACACACACACACACACACACACACACACACACACACACACACACACACACACACACACACACACACACACACACACACACACACACACACACACACACACACACACACACACCACCTGGCCTCTGAGTCATAGAACGTCCCGGGGCTTTTATTGTGAAGGCGGGCCGTAAGTATCCCGCCATGTCAGTGCTGACGGCTTCAGTCAGGAAACAAACAGAGGATCAGCGCTGATCCGTGACCCCCCGCCGCCTGCCCCGGGGCCTCCTGGGGCAGGCCGGTCCTCCGAGGGGATAGCGGCGGAGCCCGACACACGGAACTGGCGGTGTGGGAGCAACCGGAACCGAAATCTGTAGAGAAAACTCACCTGGAGATGTGGTCCGCCTCACCGTGCTGACACCCGGAACAGAAACACAGAGGAAGAAGCGCCCTGCGCATGCTCGTGAGGGCGGGGAGACGGCGCGGGGAGGGGTTGAGTTTATTTAAAACTTCTCATTGACCCTGTTCACGTCTACCGTCCAAAGGTTTAACGTTATGCAGCAGGGACCACGAGGAAATAAAGTGGGGGAAGATACAAAGGTCTCAGACGTAATGTACCAAATATGATGCATCTGGCAGTAAAGGGTTAAAAAGCAAAAAAGGCATAAACTAGAAATACTCAAAACAATATGCTAAATATATATATATTTAGAAATACAATAGTCTCAAGATTTAAAAACAATCTACTAAATTAACAAACAAATACGTTAAAAAATATAGACATATAACACAAGTTAGTATAAAAGTAGGTATTAAATAAAAAACTTAAATTGTGCTTTAAATGTAAACCAGGGACAAAATGAAAGTGACCGTGTTAGTTCAGACAGTGAGGCATGGTTTGTTTGAAAAGAAGAAAAGCTCTCCAGAGTCTCCCGGTCCTCCCCATCAGATTGCAGAACCGTTGACCTGGGTTCAGTCGCTTAGTCCTCAAAACTGTTGACCTGGGTTCAGTCTCTTAGTCTTAAAAACTGTTGACCTGGGTTCAGTCTCTTAGTCCTCAGAACCGTTGACCTGGGTTCAGTCTCTTAGTCTTAAAAACTGTTGACCTGGGTTCAGTCTCTTAGTCCTCAGAACCGTTGACCTGGGTTCAGTCTCTTAGTCATCAAAACTGTTAACCTGGGTTCAGTCTCTTAGTCCTCAGAACCATTGACCTGGGTTCAGTCTCTTAGTCCTCAGAACCGTTGACCTGGGTTCAGTCTCTTAGTCCTCAAAACTGTTGACCTGGGTTCAGTCTCTTAGTCCTCAGAACCATTAACCTGGGTTCAGTCTCTTAGTCCTCAGAACCGTTGACCTGGGTTCAGTCTCTTAGTCATCAAAACTGTTAACCTGGGTTCAGTCTCTTAGTCCTCAGAACCATTGACCTGGGTTCAGTCTCTTAGTCCTCAGAACCGTTGACCTGGGTTCAGTCTCTTAGTCCTCAAAACTGTTGACCTGGGTTCAGTCTCTTAGTCCTCAGAACCATTAACCTGGGTTCAGTCTCTTAGTCCTCAGAACCGTTGACCTGGGTTCAGTCTCTTAGTCATCAAAACTGTTAACCTGGGTTCAGTCTCTTAGTCCTCAGAACCATTGACCTGGGTTCAGTCTCTTAGTCCTCAGAACCGTTGACCTGGGTTCAGTCTCTTAGTCATCAAAACTGTTAACCTGGGTTCAGTCTCTTAGTCCTCAGAACCATTGACCTGTGTTCAGTCTCTTAGTCATCAAAACTGTTGACCTGGGTTCAGTTGCTTAGTCCTCAGAACCATTGACCTGGGTTCAGTCTTTTAGTCCTCAGAACCATTGACCTGGGTTCAGTCGCTTAGTCATCAAAACTTTTGACCTGGGTTCAGTCGCTTGGTCATCAAAACTGTTGACCTGGGTTCAGTTGCTTAGTCCTCAGAACCACTGACCTGGGTTCAGTCTCTTAGTCATCAAAACTGTTGACCTAGGTTCAGTCGCTTAGTCATCAAAACTGTTGACCTGAGTTCAGTTGCTTAGTCCTCAGAACCACTGACCTGGGTTCAGTCTCTTAGTCATCAAAACTGTTGACCTGGGTTCAGTCTCTTAGTCATCAAAACTGTTGACCTGAGTTCAGGTGCTTATTCCTCAGAACCATTGACCTGGGTTCAGTCTCTTAGTCCTCAGAACCATTGACCTGGGTTCAGTCTCTTAGTCCTCAGAACCATTGACCTGTGTTCAGTCTCTTAGTCCTCAGAACCGTTGACCTGGGTTCAGTCTCTTAGTCATCAAAACTGTTGACCTAAGTTCAGTCTCTAAGTCCTCAAAATTGTTAACCTGGGTTCAGTCTCTTAGTCCTCAGAACCACTGACCTGGGTTTAGTCTCTTAGTAATCAAAACTGTTGACCTGGGTTCAGTTGCTTAGTCATCAAAACTGTTGACCTGGGTTCAGTTGCTTAGTCCTCAGAACCACTGACCTGGGTTCAGTCTCTTAGTCATCAAAACTGTTGACCTGGGTTCAGTCTCTTAGTCCTCAGAACCGTTGACCTGGGTTCAGTCTCTTAGTCATCAAAACTGTTGACCTAAGTTCAGTCTCTAAGTCGTCAGAACCATTGACCTGGGTTCAGTCTCCTGGTCCTCAAAACTGTTTACCTAGGTTCAGTCTCTTAGTCTTAAAAACTGTTGACCTGGGTTCAGTCTCTTAGTCCTCAAAACTGTTGACCTGGGTTCAGTTGCTTAGTCCTCAGAACCACTGACCTGGGTTCAGTCTCTTAGTCATCAAAACTGTTGACCTGGGTTCAGTCGCTTAATCATCAAAACTGTTGACCTGGGTTCAGTTGCTTAGTCCTCAGAACCACTGACCTGGGTTCAGTCTCTTAGTCATCAAAACTGTTGACCTGGGTTCAGTCTCTTAGTCATCAAAACTGTTGACCTGGGTTCAGTTGCTTAGTCCTCAGAACCACTGACCTGGGTTCAGTCTCTTAGTCCTCAGAACCATTGACCTGTGTTCAGTCTCTTAGTCATCAAAACTGTTGACCTGGGTTCAGTTGCTTAGTCCTCAGAACCATTGACCTGGGTTCAGTCTCTTAGTCCTCAGAACCATTGACCTGGGTTCAGTCGCTTAGTCATCAAAACTTTTGACCTGGGTTCAGTTGCGTAGTCCTCAGAACCACTGACCTGGGTTCAGTCTCTTAGTCATCAAAACTGTTGACCTAGGTTCAGGTGCTTATTCCTCAGAACCATTGACCTGGGTTCAGTCTCTTAGTCCTCAGAACCACTGACCTGGGTTCAGTCTCTTAGTCCTCAGAACCGTTGACCTGGGTTCAGTCTCTTAGTCCTCAGAACCGTTGACCTGGGTTCAGTCTCTTAGTCATCAAAACTGTTGACCTAAGTTCAGTCTCTAAGTCCTCAAAATTGTTAACCTGGGTTCAGTCTCTTAGTCCTCAGAACCACTGACCTGGGTTCAGTCTCTTAGTAATCAAAACTGTTGACCTGGGTTCAGTCTCTTAGTCATCAAAACTGTTGACCTGGGTTCAGTTTCTTAGTCCTCAGAACCGTTGACCTGGGTTCAGTCTCTTAGTCATCAAAACTGTTGACCTAAGTTCAGTCTCTAAGTAATCTAAATTGTTAACCTGGGTTCAGTCTCTAAGTCGTCAGAACCATTGATCTGGCTTCAGTCTCCTGGTCCTCAAAACTGTTTACCTAGGTTCAGTCTCTTAGTCTTAAAAACTGTTGACCTGGGTTCAGTCGCTTAGTCCTCAAAACTGTTGACCTGGGTTCAGTTGCTTAGTCCTCAGAACTACTGACCTGGGTTCAGTCTCTTAGTCATCAAAACTGTTGACCTAGGTTCAGTCGCTTAGTCATCAAAACTGTTGACCTGGGTTCAGTTGCTTAGTCCTCAGAACCACTGACCTGGGTTCAGTCTCTAAGTCCTCAAAATTGTTAACCTGGGTTCAGTCTCTTAGTCCTCAGAACCACTGACCTGGGTTTAGTCTCTTAGTAATCAAAACTGTTGACCTGGGTTCAGTTGCTTAGTCATCAAAACTGTTGACCTGGGTTCAGTTGCTTAGTCCTCAGAACCACTGACCTGGGTTCAGTCTCTTAGTCATCAAAACTGTTGACCTGGGTTCAGTCTCTTAGTCCTCAGAACCGTTGACCTGGGTTCAGTCTCTTAGTCATCAAAACTGTTGACCTAAGTTCAGTCTCTAAGTCGTCAGAACCATTGACCTGGGTTCAGTCTCCTGGTCCTCAAAACTGTTTACCTAGGTTCAGTCTCTTAGTCTTAAAAACTGTTGACCTGGGTTCAGTCGCTTAGTCCTCAAAACTGTTGACCTGGGTTCAGTTGCTTAGTCCCTCAGAACCACTGACCTGGGTTCAGTCTCTTAGTCATCAAAACTGTTGACCTGGGTTCAGTCGCTTAATCATCAAAACTGTTGACCTGGGTTCAGTTGCTTAGTCCTCAGAACCACTGACCTGGGTTCAGTCTCTTAGTCCTCAGAACCATTGACCTGTGTTCAGTCTCTTAGTCATCAAAACTGTTGACCTGGGTTCAGTTGCTTAGTCCTCAGAACCATTGACCTGGGTTCAGTCTCTTAGTCCTCAGAACCATTGACCTGGGTTCAGTCGCTTAGTCATCAAAACTTTTGACCTGGGTTCAGTTGCGTAGTCCTCAGAACCACTGACCTGGGTTCAGTCTCTTAGTCATCAAAACTGTTGACCTAGGTTCAGGTGCTTATTCCTCAGAACCATTGACCTGGGTTCAGTCTCTTAGTCCTCAGAACCACTGACCTGGGTTCAGTCTCTTAGTCCTCAGAACCGTTGACCTGGGTTCAGTCTCTTAGTCCTCAGAACCGTTGACCTGGGTTCAGTCTCTTAGTCATCAAAAACTGTTGACCTAAGTTCAGTCTCTAAGTCCTCAAAATTGTTAACCTGGGTTCAGTCTCTTAGTCCTCAGAACCACTGACCTGGGTTCAGTCTCTTAGTAATCAAAACTGTTGACCTGGGTTCAGTCTCTTAGTCATCAAAACTGTTGACCTGGGTTCAGTCTCTTAGTCCTCAGAACCGTTGACCTGGGTTCAGTCTCTTAGTCATCAAAACTGTTGACCTAAGTTCAGTCTCTAAGTAATCTAAATTGTTAACCTGGGTTCAGTCTCTAAGTCGTCAGAACCATTGATCTGGCTTCAGTCTCCTGGTCCTCAAAACTGTTTACCTAGGTTCAGTCTCTTAGTCTTAAAAACTGTTGACCTGGGTTCAGTCGCTTAGTCCTCAAAACTGTTGACCTGGGTTCAGTTGCTTAGTCCTCAGAACTACTGACCTGGGTTCAGTCTCTTAGTCATCAAAACTGTTGACCTAGGTTCAGTCGCTTAGTCATCAAAACTGTTGACCTGGGTTCAGTTGCTTAGTCCTCAGAACCACTGACCTGGGTTCAGTCTCTTAGTCATCAAAACTGTTGACCTGGGTTCAGTCTCTTAGTCATCAAAACTGTTGACCTGGGTTCAGTTGCTTAGTCCTCAGAACCACTGACCTGGGTTCAGTCTCTTAGTCCTCAGAACCATTGACCTGGGTTCAGTCTCTTAGTCATCAAAACTGTTGACCTGGTTTCATTTGCTTAGTCCTCAGAACCACTGACCTGGGTTCAGTCTCTTAGTCATCAAAACTGTTGACCTAGGTTCAGTCGCTTAGTCATCAAAACTGTTGACCTGGGTTCAGTTGCTTAGTCCTCAGAACCACTGACCTGGGTTCAGTCTCTTAGTCATCAAAACTGTTGACCTGGGTTCAGTCTCTTAGTCATCAAAACTGTTGACCTGAGTTCAGTTGCTTAGTCCTCAGAACCATTGACCTAGGTTCAGTCTCTTAGTCCTCAGAACCGTTGACCTGGGTTCAGTCTCTTAGTCATCAAAACTGTTGACCTAAGTTCAGTCTCTAAGTCCTCAAAATTGTTAACCAGGGTTCAGTCTCTTAGTCCTCAGAACTGTTGACCTGGGTTCAGTCTCTTAGTCATCAAAACTGTTGACCTGGGTTCAGTCTCTAAGTCCTCAGAACTGTCGACCTGGGTTCAGTCTCTTGGTCCTCAGAACTGTCGACCTGGGTTCAGTCTCTTGGTCCTCAAAACTGTTTACCTAGGTTCAGTCGCTTAGTCCTCAAAATTGTTAACCTGGGTTCAGTCTCTAAGTCGTCAGAACCATTGACCTGGGTTCAGTCTCTTAGTCCTCAAAACCGTTGACCTAAGTTCAGTCTCTAAGTCCTCAAAACTTTTTACCTAGGTTCAGTCTCTTAGTCTTCAAAACTGTTGACCTAAGTTCAGTCTCTAAGTCCTCAAAATTGTTAACCTGGGTTCAGTCTCTAAGTCGTCAGAACCATTGACCTGGGTTCAGTCTCTTAGTCCTCAGAACCGTTGACCTGGGTTCAGTCTCTTAGTCCTCAAAACTGTTTACCTAGGTTCAGTCTCTTAGTCCTCAGAACCGTCGACCTGGGTTCAGTCTCTTGGTCCTCAAAACTGTTTACCTAGGTTCAGTCTCTAAGTCCTCAGAACCGTTGACCTGGGTTCAGTCTCTTAGTCCTCAGAACCGTCGACCTGGGTTCAGTCTCTTGGTCCTCAAAACTGTTTACCTAGGGTCAGTCTCTTAGTCTTAAAAACTGTTGACCTGGGGTTCAGTCACTTAGTCTTAAAAACTGTTGACCTGGGTTCAGTCTCTTAGTCTTAAAAACTGTTGACCTGGGTTCAGTTGCTTAGTCTTCAGAACCATTGACCTGGGTGCAGTCTTATAGTCTTCAGAACCATTGACCTAAGTTTAGTCTCTTAGTCCTCAGAACCACTGACCTGGGTTTAGTCTCTTAGTAATCAAAACTGTTTATCTAGGTTCAGTCTCTTAGTCCTAAAAACTGTTGATCTGGGTTCAGTTGCTTATTCTTCAGAACCATTGACCTAAGTTTAGTCTCTTAGTCCTCAGAACCACTGACCTGGGTTTAGTCTCTTAGTCCTCAAAACTGTTTATCTAGGTTCAGTCGCTTAGTCTTCAAAACTGTTGACCAGGGTTCAGTCTCTTAGTCCTCAGAACTGTTGACCTGGGTTCAGCCGTAGACGTGCTCCCAGTCAGAGCCAAAGCCACTCTCGACATTACACGGCCAAGACCCACAGCCAGGTCTCTCTGGCCCACATGATTGTCCAGAGTCAGACCACAGTGCTGTTGTCATGAGTTACAGGTTACTCATTTCATGCTAATTTTCTTTCTTATTTTACCCCACGTCAGTCATAATTTTCACACTCAGACTACAATCATTTACCCTCTTTACGTAAGTGAAAGTAAGGAAGTACAGAGTCTTAAATGTTCTTCAGAAAAAAGTCAAAAGAAAAAATTGCTTTTTGCTTTCAATAATAAACACATCTTTCAATAACTCGGCAAAACTAAAAAAGATCAGACACAAAAAGCAGGAAATTGTTCTTTCATTAAGCTGTACACTTCTGGTTCAGGAAACAAAATCAGTATACAGGTTTAGTTTGCTGCAAGTTAAAAATATTCAAGACTGAAGCGACCAGAGGCCCCCGAGCATCGCTAAAGCTATGAAACGACTTCCATAAAATCATACAACAGCTAATAAGAACTGAAAATACTCTTTAATAGGATGTGTTTTTTCTGACTAGACTGCAAATGTTTGAACACCAGAAGTCGTGAGTTTCAGGTTTGCACAAGACACACACTGTTTGCCATGAATCCTTCTTGGAGCCACCGACCCTGAGCAGGTCTTTAATACAGTCTTGGGTGGGAACATCTTGCTCTTCTGGCTCTGCTGCATCGCCATCGGACTCAACGGTACTCCCTGATCCTTCTTTACGTCCTCCATGTCATGCTGCATGTTTTCCCTCTTTATCGTAAGCCGTACACTTGCTGGATTTCCCTCTCTAGTTAGTTATGTCATTTACGCTGCATCATCATCATCTGTTAGCAAATGTAACAAGGCTGTTTTCATCATGTAAGGATTAGAAAGAACAGATGTTTGTTTGTAAATGTAGGGAGACTCAAGTAAAGTACAGATACCAGAAAAATCTGCTTAAGTACAGTAATTTGTAAGTATTTGTACTTCATTACTTCCAACCTCTGCAGATTTCAAGACCACATACAGCATTGTAATTTTCACCACTTGTAAGAAAAGCAGATCTTTTTAAAACGTTGACATCCTCAAGCACATTTTTGTCTTTTTTCCCCACACTGGTTTGAGGACTGCAGATATTGTTCCTTTGGGCTTGCCATACAGGAGTGTTGGTAGACGTTACCCATGCATCCAGACTCTGAAGAACATTTGGACTGATGGAGCTTCACACCTGCTTACGTAAATGCTGACCCTCCACCTCAGCTCTGCTGCTTCATTTCTGGACCAGTTTCCTCATGGTTCTGGCCCATTCAGCCCAGAGTGGGAGTGGGTAAGAGTCACTGGGCTGTGTGAGCCTTCCCATTTGCTTCCAGGTCATGTCTGTTTTTGAACTGTCAGCCTCCTGGCCGGTTTAGCTGATGGAATCTGACCAGATTCTGAGTCCAGAACCAAACCAGCAACCGGTAAATTCCTTCCAGCCAGTTCACTTTCAGCTGTCTGTCTGTTCTCAGACAGCTGAGGAGGGGTCTGGCCAAATTCTCAGTCTGAGCTGGTGTCCAGCTCTAGTCTGGGAGCTCCTGAAAACCCCTCCCACAGCTCCAGAGGCCACCCCCCCACACCCCTCTGAGAAGTCAGAGGAGACAAGCAGCCGGACAGAGGGGAGCGTCTTTGTTTGTCTGTTATGAGTTTGCATTGATCCGAACTGGTCTCATTCTGCCAGAGATCTGGAGAGGAGCTAAAAGCAAAGCGGTTTGATGGTTCTGTTGGACTTCTGGGTTGGAGAATCCAGGTCAGGCCAGAACTGGACTGAGACTATATCTGCTCTCATCAGATAAACCCCTACATTCCAGTCTGGTGAGTTGCTTCTTCAACAGATTACAAGTTTAACCAGAGGTCTCTGTTTTGCAACAGACTTTCAGGACTTGGTGAGAGACTTTTGTGAGGTTGTGGGTTGGTTCTGGATGCAGAGCAAGATTCAGCTCACAGCTGCACATCAGTGTCTTAACCTCAGATTTTAAAGCTCCTCATACGTCACCATGGTTACCACAACCTCCACCCTCTGATGAGAGCTGCAGACAGACAGAGCGACTTCAAGACTGACCCTGCCCCCTTTCTGGTGACTTACCTGGTCTACCTGACAGAGCAGGACCTTCTGCAAAACTGTAACAGTTCTTGTTGGACACACCACAACCAGGTGAGGTAGACCTTTGTTGTATTTCGTGGTCTTGGTTCTAGTCTTAGTCGTGAGTAGTCCTAGTCTAGTCCCAGTCTCAGTTTAATCCTGGTCTGGAACTAGTAGTAGTGCTGGTTTGGTCCCAGTCCAAGTTCTGGTTCTGGATCTGGTTCTGCTTCTGCTTCTGCTTCTGCTTCTGCTTCTGCTTCTGCTTCTGGTACTAGTCTTGGTCTGGGTCTGGTCCCAGTCCTAGCTGTAGTCCTGGTCTTAATACTAGTGTTAGTGTTAGTGTTAGTCTGGCCCTTGTCCTGGTCTCAGTTAGAGTAATTGTAGTTAATTAAAACTAAAACTAAATCTCACAGTGAAAAAAGATCCTTTTAACTCAAATTAAAATAAAGTAGTTTTTTATGACAAAAACTAAATGAAAACAAAGATTTAACAATGCAGATGTACCTGAAACAAAACAGAACTGCAGCCAAAACTTGGTTTTCTATTTCGTTGCCTTGTTTGTGTTTGTTTCAACACCATCGCTTTTTAACTTTGACACTTTTCTTCTGAAAGGAAAAAATAAAGGACTTTTGTTCTGGTTGTTGATAGGAATCATACACCTAAAACTAAAACTACTCAAAGCATTTAAATATTTCAGTCTATTCTTAATTAGTTTAACAAACTGAAAAACAAAATAAAAATATGATTCTAAACTATATACCTCTGGTCTCAGTCTGATTCGGGTTCCAGTTGTGCTGTGCACCTAGAGCCAGTTTCAGTCTTAATCCCATTCCAAACGGCCATCCTGGTTGAGTCCTATTCCTGGACTCTACCTATTCCCATACGTTGTCCCACTACTGGTCCTCGTCCTGTACTGGTCCTCATTCAGTTCTGGTCCTAGTCCCAGTCTTAGTCCTTATGTGGTCCTGGTTCCAGTCTTGGTCTGATATTTGTCTGAACAGAGTTGTCTCTGGTCCTATTAATGTTATGAACCTGGTCCTAATTCCAGTCCCGAGTCTAGTCCTAAGACTACTCAGAATCCCAGTCTTGTTAAATTTATTTTTTATTTTTCACAAACTACAGATTGACTGGTTGTTCTCAGACTATGCACTAGTACTGAGGAACGTCCTGGACTAGAACGTGTGCTCTGGTCCTCAGTCCTGAACAATACAAGCTTGAAACACGACTTGTAGCTCAACAAGTCCAACAGATCTAGTTTTTATGAAAATAACAAAGGCTGCATTCCCACCAGAGCTGTTTGGTCTGCTTTAAATGGACCAGCTGTCGGAAGTGAACCAAATGCAGGAAGTGGACTACCACACAGGTCAAAACTACTGTTGTCTTAGTTTGGTAATTCTTGGTGTGGCACCACCACAGACGAGGAGGAGAACATGTTATTCAGACGGTTCTGTTCCTTTGACAAAGTTCAGTGTGAAAGCAAACTCGGTCCAACTGAATGTTGCCACCACAATCAAACAGAGAACTCAGTCATGCCAGGTTTACCAGACTTTTAAGTGTGAAAATTGGTTTGGGACCAGTCTGTTTCTAGATCAATCTTGGTATGAACCCATTCTGGACTCAGGTTCTACCGGGTCTGGACTTGATGTAAACCCAGTGTGAAACTGGTGTGGGACGCAGTGTGGACCCAGCCTCAAGGACATATGGACCTGCAGACATGGTTGTAGTTTTTAAAGGGGTTTAGGTCTCTGGTGGAACAGGAACCCGGTCAGATAACAATCTGACGTCTGGAGTGAAAACACTCATCTCTGATTGGCCGACAGTGTCCATTTCCTCCTAATGGACGCTGAGCAGCTGTGTTATCACCCACTCTGTCCTCTCCTGGGAACCAAAACCATTAGAACCACCCACAGATATATTCACTGATCGATATTCTGGAGGAGCTGACTTCCTGTCAAACACTTTCAATATTTAATTGGAGCTGAAGTCCATCTGCGCAGCCCCAGAACATAAGACCGGGCCTGACCATGTAACCTGGTGGTCTGAGGGTGGTGCTGCATGTTTTTTTCAATGCTCAATGATCTGTTGCTGCAGTCATGCTCCCCTTTATTAGTCTTCTTTGTAAAAACCTGGTGGTGAATCACAGTAAATCATTATATTAAACTATGAAATCAAATTTAAATGTTACTTCCACAGGATTTAAGAGGGTAAAAGTGCAGCCAGGTGCTGTTAATCATCATCACTGATGAACTGATCGTTAGCAGGTATGAAGACCTCTATAAAAGTAGATGTTTTGTCAGTTTGCTGGCCTGGAGCATTAAGATGTGCTAACACAATGCCAAGAGGGAAATACATCAGCAGTGAGAAGCATCTGTTGATACAGATCAATGTGCAAAGGATTATAAAAGCATTTCCAAACTATCTAGAATTCAGTGTTCTAGACTATCCAGATTATTTACAAGTGGATTCAAGACAGCTATCAATCTTCCCCGGAGTGCATCTCTCACCCTGGGATCAGGAATCCAAGAGCTTGATCTCAGAGCCTGCAGGCCTCACTGAGCATGTTACATCCAGTCCATGACATCACAATGATAAGAAGGTTGATAAGAAGAGGTTCACAACACTACATCTGAACAATCCAGCAGACTTCTGGAACAATGTCCTCTGGACACATGAGACCAAAGTGGAGATGTTTGGTCTTAATGTCCAGAGCCATGTTTGGAGAAAACCAAACACAGCACTTCAGCAGAAACACCTCGGACCCACTGTCAAGCACGGTGGTGGACGGACAATGCTTTGGACCTGGACATAGGTTAGTCATCAAGTGAACCATGAACTCCTCTGTAGATCAGTCTTCTAGAGACAGATGTGAGGACATCTGTCTGACAGCTAAAGCTTAGCTGCAACTGGGTTCTGGTCACGGTCCCTTTCCTAGTCCTAGTTGTAGTCCTAGTCTGTATTTGTCCAATGGGCAGCTCTCCTACCACAACACGGTTTTTATTCTGTTTGTGTAGTCATTTTAATTAATTTTACAAACTCAGACCAAAACCCCAACCATGGCTCAGTGGGCAGGGCATGCTTCAGAGGAGGGAGGCTTGATTAAGTCTCATGGCTCTTGGACATTCTGATTGGCTGAAAGGATTGATTCCCATCTTTACAGGATGTTGTCTCCTTCTACCACCTCCACCCTACCTTCATCTCACACCTCTGACCCCCGACGCATTGCCATGGAAACCTATTGGAGGGAGGTGCAGAGCATTGAGGAAGAGAAGGAAGGAGACAAGGAGGAGGAGGAGAGGAAGAGCATGGATGGTGAGTAGACGGTAAGTCAGACTGACAGCAAAGTAAGACATCTTCCTGTGTCCTACTCCTTTATCCATTTACCACAGAGGTGGAGTTGGAGGAGTCGTGGCTCTTGGAGGCTGGGCTGTCCTCCCTAGTAATAGGGTCATCAACATCCGAGTCAACCCAGCCTCTGGCTGAGGCTGTGCTGTCCACATTAACCCGGCAACAAGCAGCCACAGTGAGGAAGAGACTGGACAACTACAATGAGACACTGAGGAAGAGGAACCGGCAGCCAATTAGAGATGTGCGGGACATCTTCAGCGAGGTAGAACACAAACATGGATGATCTCAAAAGTCTGCACAAAAAGCTGAATTTATCTGTTATCCCTTAAAGTTGGTAGGCCTCCTGTCTATCTTTCAATAATTTCTGGGTGTGATGGCTCAGCATTTTCTATCCCACTCTGTTTCAGCCTGATGATGACTCAACAGATCGATGCCCCTCCCCTCCCCCACATCGTGCAGAGTCACCGCCAATTCGATCCAAACCCACCACTAAGACTATCCGCCGCCATGGTCACAGAGGTAGGCGGTTCTAGTTGGTTCTAGAAAACATTTAGGTGGTGCTGCAGTTGTGCAGATCCATTACAGCTTCTTAATCCAACTTTTCACTTGCTTTTTGCTCATTGACAGCTGGGAGAGGCTTCAGCAGACTCCTGTGACCCATCACAGGATAAAACTGGCATAAAAATGGAGAAGTAGAAAGACAGGTTGGAAGCTGATGGACAGGTAGATGTTTTGGTAGAGTGGTGATAGACAGGTAGACTGGTGCTGGAAAGTAAAACTGGTGATGGACAGGCAGGCGTACCGGTAGATTGGTAGTGGGCAGGTAGACGTCCTGGTAGTCTGGTGCTGGACAGGTAGACTGGTGATGGACAGGTAGACTGGTGATGGACAGGTAGACTGGTGATGATAAGGGTGATGGACAGGTAGACTGGTGATGGAGAAGTAGAAGGACAGGTTGGAAGCTGATGAACAGGTAGATGTTTTGGTAGACTGGTGATGGACAGGTAGACTGGTGATGGACAGGCAGGCGTACCGGGAGATTGGTAGTGGACAGGTAGACTGGTGATGGACAGGTAGATGTTTTGGTAGACTGGTGATAGACTGGTGATGGACAGGTAGACTGGTGATGGACAGGTAGATGTTTTGGTAGACTGGTGATAGACTGGTGATGGACAGGTAGACTGGTGCTGGACAGTTAAACTGGTGATGGACAGGCAGGCGTACCGGTAGACTGGTGATGGACAGGTAGACTGGTGCTGGACAGTTAAACTGGTGATGGACAGGCAGGCGTACCGGTAGACTGGTGATGGACAGGTAGACTGTGATTGGAAAGGTAGACATACTTGTAGTCTGGTGATGGACAGGTAGACTAGTGATGGACTGGCAGTCTGGTTGGACAGGTTTAGAGTTTTTGTTGATCAGTTGTTGGCTGTTGGCTGATCCATCCATAGTTTCTAAATGTTCCTGTAATCAATACATTGATGGTTGTGATGTTTCTGATCAGGTGTGACAGCAGCAGTCCGTACATCCATCCTGTTGGCTGGTGTGAGGAGCAAGGACGACCTCTGACTGCTCCACAGGGTACAGTAGCTATCCAGACTCTTAACTTCCACCTCCCTCATAGATGCAGTATGGCCAGTTATCTTCTACAAGCTCAGATCTTTTACCACAGATTTGGAAGGTTTAAGGTTGTCTTCAGTGTCGTACCTGTTCCTGTGCTCTGCTGGAGTCACTCTCCCATCTTAGAGGCCACAGCTCAGGGTCTTGTGCGGGAGTGTGAACGTGTGAAATTGTAGAAATGGCGGACAAAATCACGTGGTGAGTCTCACGTGAAATGGCGGATAAGATCTCACACCCAGCGAGAACAAAGGAACCCAGAGGTGATGGCCAAGATAAGAGTGGACGTGTGGCTTATTAGGACAAAAACAGAGTAAAACCCCAAACAGAATAATTTACCACTAGAGGTCCGTGTTGGACTCGTGAAGGTGTGTGAGAGGGAGAAAGGGGGGAGCCACTCTTTATATCCGGGCCTGGGGTGCTGCGCATCAGCAGGGACCCCTGCTGGGTTTTGGGGTCCATGCCCAATGAGAGGCCAATTCCTTGTCACCTAGGTATCATAAATGGAGCAAAGCCTGCAGGAGTTTTGAGTCATTGTGAAGGTTTCTTTGTTTCAAACCATGTGGTCAGGCCTTCCAGTTGATGTTAGGTCTTTCTTTGTTCAACACATAGCTGTGGATCAACAATTGATTTGTCTTTTGGAGTCCTCTAGGGACATAACATGTTTAATTGGGATTTTAGGTGTCCACATTGTACTCTGGCTGTTTCTGTAGGTCTTTCATGGATTGGATATCAACAGCTAGTTTTCATATATCCCTAAAATTCCAAGTGCAGGTGGTTCTTTTGGGTCTTCTAGTATTCTCCATTTCTGTCCATTAGTTCTTTGGTTATCACTGTGTGTCTTTTATAAATCATGGTGACCACTTGGTTGTTCCAGTGCTCCTTGAGGTCCACTTGAGTTTTTTGATTTGTTCTGTGGTTTCCATTTACCAATAAACATGTTTCTTTGGGACTTTAGGTGCCCACATGGTCCTTTGGCTTGTTCCAGTCTCCTTCCATTATGCGCATTTGTTTATTAAAAGCAGATATCTGAAGGTTTTATTTGCACTTTAATGATCTGCAAAATTCTTTTGAAGGATTCAAAGATACTTGATGTCATTTTTAGCATTAACAATTTTGATTCTGCAGATCCCATCAGATTTAAAGAAGCCATCACAGAGGTGTCATTGGGACTTTAGGGGTCCAGGTGGTCCATTGGTGGGTTCTTTGGGGATTTTAAGGTACACTATACTGCCAAAAGTATTGCCTCACTCATCTAAATAATGAGAAGTAAGTGTTCCAGTCACTTCCACGGCCACAGGTGTATAAAATCAAGCACCTCAGCATGCAGACTGTTTTTACAAATATTTGTGAAAGAACGGGTCGCTCTCAGGAGTCATCTGTGCAACAAATCAAATTAATCCAAATTTTCTGACCCTAAATATTCCACTGTCACCTGTCAGCTGTATTATAAGAACATGGAAGTGTTTGGGAACGACAGCAACTCAGCCACAAAGTGGTGGGACACGTAAACTGATGGAGCAGGGTCAGCTGATGCTGAGGAGCATAGTGCAAAGAGGTTGTCAACTTTCTGCTGAGTCAATCGCCACAGACCTCCAACCTTCATGTGGCCTTCAGGTCATCTCCAGAACAGTGCTCAGAGAGCTTCATGAATGGGTTTCCATGTCCGAGCAGCTGCATGCAAGACAAATATCACCAAGTGCAATGCAAAGCGTCAGATGAAGTGATGTAAAGCAGCCGCCACCAGACTCTGGAGCAGTGGAGACGTCTTCCCTGGAGTGATGAATGGCACTTCTCCATCTGGTAATCTGATGGACCAGTCTGGGTGTGGCGGTTGCCAGGAAAACGGTACTTGTCTGACTGCATTGTTCCAAGTGTAAAGTTTGGTGGAGAGGGGATTATGGTGTGGGGTTGTTCTTCAGGAGCTGGACTTGGCCCCTTAGTTCCAGTGACAGGAACTCTGGATGCTTCAGCAGACCAAGAACTTTTGTACAATTCCAGCTCCCAACTTTGTGGGAACAGTTTGGAGCTGGTCCCTTCCTCTTCCAACATGACTGTGCACCAGTGCACAAAGCAGGTCCATGAAGACCTGGATGACAGAGTCTGGTGGGGATGAACTGGACTGGCCTGCACAGAGTCCTGACCTCAACCCGACAGAACACCTTTGGGATGAATCAGAGCAGAGACTGAGAGCCAGACCTTCTGGTCCAACATCTGTGTGACCTCACAAATAGTCTTCTGGAAGAATGATTCCCATAAACCCTCCTAAACCTTGTGGGCAGCCTTCCCAGAAGAGCTGAAGCTGTTCTAGCTGCAGAGGTGGACCAACGTCATACTGAACCCTCTGCATCAGGAATGGGAGGTCACTGACGTTCATATGGAGTCAAGGCAGGTGAGCCAATACTTTTGGCCATATAGTGTATTTTCAAACCTGTTATGAGAATATAGCGGTACTTTAGGTCAAGCTAAATGTCTTGATGCTTCCATGTTGGTTAACCATTGATTTCTTTGTCATTTGTCAGTGCGGCCGACTCTTGCCATGTTTCTTCTTGAGGATCAATTACCTGAACAGGTGTCATCTCCCTCCAACACTGACTTGGGCACAATCACGCCCTCCCCTCCTCACTCACACTCTCCACCAGTGAGTCAACTCAAACCAGCCGACTGGCTGCTGCGGGACACTCCATACTCAGAGGGCGTGGCTGAGCACAAACTGGGTGGGGCTTGTTGGGATTGTCTCTGTCTACAAGGAGACAAGAATAGTGAGCTGCAGGTGAGGGTGAGCTGCTGTGGTGATAACTCCACCCACTCAGAGCTGATTGGTTGACAGTGTGTATATGTGTGTAGTTTGCACCTGTCGCTCCCTCACAGGGCATCACTTGTGTGGATGACCTGTCCTCTCATGACCTCACACGACTTGGCTTCATCACCCACATCGAGCTCTCCACCTTCCTGCTAGCTCTGGGAGTCCATTCCAAGCAGACCCGGCCGCTGCGAAGGAGAACCCGAGGTGCGTTTCATTTTCATCCTCTGAAGGCAGGTTTGAGACAGCACAACCACACAGATGTGAGGCAGAAAAGGTAGCTGGATGACTCAGGGAGTGATGTCATGATTCTGAGCCAGAAGTTTAAAATATTCGTTTTCAGCTGCTGCTCACATGTTCTCGTGAGTCCATATCAGCGTGTCAACAAGGGGCCTTGTTAATGAAGTCAAAAGAAACTTCTGATAGTCATAAACATTCCAGGTACCAGTTAATGGTAAGGCAGTTAAAATATTCCATCAAATGTTCTAATGGTCCCACGGTGATTTTGAAGGTCTTTCAGTGGGTTCTAAAGGAAGTCCTTTGAACTGGACTAAATGGGGATGTGTCCAGATAATTCTCGAAAACTCTGAAGTAGTTCCAGAGGTCCTTCAGGAGTCCAAGGAGGATTTTTAGATGTTCTACATATCTTTTAGGTAGGACTAGGTCTTCTTCCGCTTGTTTCATAGTCCTGTAATGTTCTAAATAGCTTCAAGAATAGTTTGTTTATTATGGTTATACAGTACACCCCACAAATATAACAAAATCAGGATATGATGTGAGATAACGTTCTCTTCAGTTCCCCCTTTTGATCTCCTCTAGAAGATCCCATTTTGCCCCATCGATGAGACTCGTCTTTACCTTCAGACCTGACCTCTAACAGAGGCAGCATGCTAGCAGGATCAGGGCAGCCTTAAACAGCAGAGGTAATAAGCCTGGTGACCAAACGTGTTTTCAAACCACCCCTCTCTAATCCCAGTGTCATCCCCACTATAATAATATTTGTCACGCCCCAGCCCCACCATCGTTCGCCAATTTCCCCACATGGTAGAAGTTACAACAGACATACTTAGGATTTCCCTTAAAAAGGCACAATTACTAACACGGTTAAAACAAACCGATCAATCTGACAACGACAATCAAAATCACACATTAGACATTAATAAAATGATGAATGGATAAGACACACCTGGGCTCTGACCACTTTCTTTTGATGACTTTAAGAAGGACCCACTCTGCGTCTCGTTCTCACCCCCTCTGGTAATCCTGCGCCTCTTTTGAGTAACTTGTGACCAAAGTTTTTAGTTAATTGAACACAACATCAGGTTTTGGTTTGGTTTGAGACTCTTCCCACACCAAAGGAACAGTTGGTCCTGGAAACTGCCCATTGTCAACTCATATGGAGTAAATCCGGTTCCCAGATTTACTGAAGTCCTGATGGACATCAATGCTAAGGGAAGAGCATTCCACCAATTCATGCCACTCGTGGCACAAATCTTTGCCAATTTTTGTTTTAATGTCTCTCCTCTCAACTTTACTGTGGGACTGAGGATGACGCCCTGTTCCATAAGCCTGTTTAGGCTTTAAAATGCTTTCAACTTGTTGCAAATCACTGTTTTTGAAATTTCCCATTATCAGATCTTACCTTATCTGGAAATCCATGTCAGGGGATGTACTGATTTACCAAAAACATTATCACTGACTCACCATCCTCCTTTCTGGTGGGACATGCCTCTGGCCACACCTCAATACATACCTGTATCCTTTCACTGGAGTGTAGGAAATTACTATTTCCTTCCTGCTCTTGTCTGGATGGGAAAAATTCCCTTTTCTGGTGTTACAGTTAGTTAGTTACTGAGTACAGATCTTACACGTCGTCACATGGTTCTTAGTGATGTCTTTCAGGAAAGGATGTCCCCAGTGACGTACGTTTCTATCCATCTGTGCTGCTCCTACATGTCCTACTCCGTGTGCCTCTACCAGAGTCCTTTGTCTTAACCCCGGGGGGAGAACTATTCTCCCATCTGGTCCCCCCCACAATCCTTGTGACTCAACAGCTCCTCTCTGCTTCCATACTGTCTTTTCATGAGGAGAAGCTTCCTTCTGAGCTTCCCTAATCTGATCTAGTTTGAGGTGGAGCTGGATCTCCTCCACACTCGTCATCATCTTCAACCTTAGAGAACATCCAGCCGCTACCTTTGCCTCTCTGTCAGCTTCCTCGTTACCTTTTGCAGTCCAGCTGTTTCCTTTGTCATGTCCTTTACACTTCACAATCGCCACTCTTCTCGGTAACATTAAAACTTCAGCTAATCCTCCCATCTCCTTCTCATGTTTTATGGTTTTATTACCTGCAGTTGGAAATCCTGCTCTCACTAATGCTGCCCCTGCTGCATAAACTGAGTCAGTAAACGCAGACACTTCCCTTCCAGCCCCTCCCTCAGGGCTTCTATTACTGCCACCGCTTCTGCTTTCTGTGCAGAGGGAGACTGCCGGTTTTTCAGCCTTTAATGTCCTTCTCTACTTCTTTTATCACCACAGTGAATCCTGTATGCAATCCTCCTTTCTCATCTCTGACACAACATCCATCTGTAAACAAAGCTTTCTGACTCAGGAATGTATTCTGCTTCCAAGCCTGGTCTAACCTTGGTCCATTTTTCCACTCTTACCTGACACTCATATGGCTCCCCTGATCCCATCCTATCTGCCCCATTGATACCTTCATCAGTAAAAGTCAAACACTGGGCGTCAAACACTTTGCAGAGTCTTTGTTGTCTCAATGAAGTCATTGTAAAAGTCTGAGAGTTCATATAAGCCACAGTGTTCAGGTCTGGGATGATGAAGAATAGTAGACGTATGTGTAGGAGACAATCCAGCACCCTTCTGCGAGACCGCCCTTCCCAGAAAAGACACCCGCAGTCTGGATACCTCCACTGTCGTCCTCCATGAGTGAAAGAGAAAATATCTCTACACTCAAGGTGGAGAGGGAGGCAGGAAAAAGCGTTAGCCAGATCAATGAAGGTAAACCATTTCCGATCTGGCCGGGGAGTATTTAATGCGGTGTACGGGTTAGGAACCAGAGCAGTGTGAGTGAGCAGACCAGCATTAATTGCCCACAGATCATGCACCATGCTGTATTTTCCAGTTCCAGGGTTTTCTACTAGCAGGATGCGAGTGTTCCTGCTGGAATCTGACGGTTCCAGTACCCCGGTATGAATCAGACCGGAGATTGTTTCTGCAGTTCCCTCAGCAGCCTGAGCTTTACAAGGGTAATGTCCAGCCCAAAGAGGGATGTCTGACTTCCTTCTAAGAGTAACTGGGGGACAATCAACCAAACCAACATCTGTAGGTCCACAGTTCATCAGGTAGAGATGCGAGCATTTCTGCTGCCTGTGGAGGATCCATTTTCTCTCGTCCATGATGTCTGGACAATCTCTCCTGTTGCAGGTCTACTCTGTCGCATGCTGCAACCTCTATCTTATACATGCCAGTAGATGGAGACACAGAAACACATGAGATCTGAGTCCTCATCCAGTCTGTTAGTTGGCATGCTCGGTTTGCCATTCCTCCCAAATCTTTGGCCTGATGAGAAAGATTCAAGGCCAAGGATACATGAGACACAGCCTTTTCTCTTGTATACCACTGTAGTTGATCTGGAAAAAATGTCCAAGTCTGACCTTCTAGGTTACTTTCAAAGTCCTGCTGATGCCATTCAGTGTTATCCCTGTCATAGAACAAAGTCACATGTGGGGGACCTGGACGAGGGATGTAGGGCTCTAACAGGGAGATCCAGGGCCACCACGTCATGAAGGCAGACACTAACCCACCCCCATCCGGGCACTCCAGAGCAAGGGCTCCCCAATAGATGTCAGCATACTCGCCTTGCAGAGAGTCCTTTTCCCGCTGAAGTGGTGCAAAATGACACAGAATAGTTGCTCCAAGTTATTAAGCAAGTCTCTCCCCATTAAATTCACAGGCACCGAAGGTGACACCACATATCTGTGAATCAGAGTCTGATGTCCCACCGATGCCAGAAGTGGCAATGTCCTGCTGTTACCTGTTGGGGAATGCAAGTGGCCATCATTTGTTTTTCTTGTCATTCACTTTCTGTCTGGCTTTTGCCAGCTGTGATCTAAGCAGCTGAGTCTGTAATTCTTTCAGGCCTTTAACCCAGACTCATTCCTGTATTCAGGGGACCTAAACTCCCCGAACCTTTAACCCAGTGTCGGTCGTGTATTCGGGGGACTTTCTGGGCTTTTAACCCAGTCTCGTTCCTGTATTCGGGGGACTTTCTGGGCTTTTAACCCAGTGTCGGTCGTGTATTCGGGGGACTTAAAGTTCCCGGGCCTTTAACCCAGTCTTGTTCCTGTATTCGGGGGACCAGAACTCTCTAGGCTTTTAACCCAGTCTGTTTTCTGTACTCAATAAACTTAAACTGCCCAGACTTTTAACCCAGTCTCGTTCCTGTATTAGGAGGATTTAAAATCTTTATACATCTTTATATATCTTTATTCTAATACAGTACTATTTTGCCTCCTCCTATGGTCATCTCCCTTATTTGGCATAATCAATAGCAGAAATTTCCGTAAAAGGCTTTCTGCTTACCTTACATTTTTACCCAGAGTTGACCATTCAGAGAAGATCACCTAGTTCTTCGTCCAATTCTCATAGTTTCTTCATATCCCGGACGAGTCCCAAAATTGTTGAAGCTGAGCTTTACCAAGTTCTTTGGTAGAAAAGAAACACAATTACTTTAGTATCAAACAACACTAACTTTATTAGTGAGATCACATCAGGTGAGTAAAAGCCTGCATACAGATGAGATCTAACTTGGCCTTCTTCTAGCCCCTGTTTTTGGGGGTGCTCCCCTCCTTATCACAACATCCCGTTCCTGCTATCTGAGTTTCTGTGCAGAGTACATTCTCTCATAGAAATCAGAACTTACCCTTTTTACCCACTATACATGATTTAGTTTGCAAGCTTTTAAGTGGTTATACAGTACCCCACACAAATATATCAAAATCAGGATAAAAATCAGGATATGATGTGAGATAACATTCTCTTCGGTAGATGGATGGATGGATGGATGGATGGATGGATGGATGGATGGATGGATGGATGGATGGATGGATGGATGGATGGATGGATGGATGGATGGATGGATGGATGAGAGACGTGGTACAGCCACTACTGTTCAGGATCTAACATGGGTGTCCATCTATCCATCAGACAACGGTGTGTTCGGAGTCCCTCTGACGACCCTGCTGGAACATGACAGGAAGACGTTTCCAGGTCTCAAAGTTCCTTTGGTTTTCCAGAAGGTGTGTGTTGTCTCTGTTGTCTGAAACTGTTTCATGCCGAGCCTCCGCTCTGACGACACAAACTTGTCCACATACCTTCACCACTCCAGTCCTCTGGCGGGACTTTCCTGCAGACATCCGGTCATTTCTGTTGTGTGTGTGTATCAAAGCTGTAGTTGTTTCAGTTGAGTTTGGGGTGGATCATGTGACCTGGGAGCAGCTGCAGCTGTTCACTGATTGTACGGCAGCTCAGTGGTGAATCTGATCTCAGACCAGCTGTCTCTGTCTCTGTGTTTGTGTGCAGTTGTTGTGTATTTTGGAGCAGTCGGGCCTGCACACAGAAGGGATCCTCAGAGTTCCTGCATCAGCTGCTCGCCTGAAGGTAACACCAGAGACAAGGTCAATAAACAGCCACACAGCCTGAATCAGGGTGTGTGGCTGAAGTATGACAGAAATATGACAGAAGTATGACAGAAGTATGACAGAAGTATGACAGAAATATGACAGAAGTAAGACAGAAGTATGACAGAAGTATTACAGAAATATGACAGAAATATGACAGAAGTATGACAGAAATATGACAGAAATATGACAGAAGTATGACAGAAATATGACAGAAATATGACAGAAATATGACAGAAATATGACAGAAATATGACAGAAATATGACAGAAATATGACAGAAATATGACGGAAGTATGACAGAAGTATGACAGAAATATGACAGAAATATGACAGAAATATGACAGAAATATGACAGAAATATGACAGAAATATGACAGAAGTATGACAGAAGTATGACAGAAATATGACAGAAGTAAGACAGAAGTATGACAGAAGTATTACAGAAATATGACAGAAATATGACAGAAGTATGACAGAAATATGACAGAAATATGACGGAAGTATGACGGAAGTATGACGGAAGTATGACAGAAGTATGACAGAAGTATTACAGAAATATGACAGAAGTAAGACAGAAGTATGACAGAAGTATTACAGAAATATGACAGAAATATGACAGAAGTATGACAGAAATATGACAGAAATATGACAGAAATATGACAGAAGTATGACAGAAGTATGACAGAAATATGACAGAAGTAAGACAGAAGTATGACAGAAGTATTACAGAAATATGACAGAAATATGACAGAAGTATGACAGAAATATGACAGAAGTATTACAGAAATATGACAGAAATATGACAGAAGTATTACAGAAATATGACAGAAATATGACAGAAGTATGACAGAAATATGACAGAAATATGACAGAAATATGACAGAAGTATTACAGAAATATGACAGAAATATGACAGAAGTATGACAGAAATATGACAGAAATATGACAGAAATATGACAGAAATATGACGGAAGTATGACGGAAGTATGACGGAAGTATGACAGAAGTATGACAGAAATATGACAGAAGTATTACAGAAATATGACAGAAGTATTACAGAAATATGACAGAAATATGACAGAAGTATGACAGAAATATGACGGAAATATGACAGAAATATGACGGAAGTATGACGGAAGTATGACGGAAATATGACGGAAGTATGACAGAAGTATGACAGAAATATGACAGAAGTATTACAGAAATATGACAGAAATATGACAGAAGTATTACAGAAATATAACAGAAATATGACAGAAGTATGACAGAAGTATGACAGAGGTATGACAGAAGTATGACAGAAGTATTACAGAAGTATGACAGAAATACGACAGAAGTACGACAGAAGTACGACAGAAGTACGACAGAAATACGACAGAAATACGACAGAAGTATGAAAGAAATATGACAGAAATATACCAGAAGTATGACAGAAATATGACAGAAGTATTACAGAAATATGACAGAAATATGACAGAAGTATTACAGAAGTATGACAGAAGTATGACAGAAGTATGACAGAAGTATGACAGAAATATGACAGAAGTATGACAGAAGTATGACAGAAGTATTACAGAAATATGACGGAAGTATTACAGAAGTATGACAGAAGTATGACAGAAATATGACAGAAGTATGACAGAAGTATTACAGAAGTATGACAGAAGTATGACAGAAGTATGACAGAAGTATGACAGAAGTATGAAAGAAATATGACAGAAATATGACAGAAGTATGACAGAAGTATGACAGAAATATGACAGAAGTATGAAAGAAATATGACAGAAGTATTACAGAAGTATGACAGAAGTATGACAGAAATATGACAAAAGTATTACAGAAGTATGACAGAAGTATGACAGAAGTATGACAGAAATATTACAGAAGTATGACAGAAATATGACAGAAGTATTACAGAAGTATGACAGAAATATGACAGAAATATGACAGAAGTATTACAGAAGTATGACAAAAGTATTACAGAAATATGACAGAAGTATGACAGAAATATGACAGAAGTATGACAGAAGTATTACAGAAATATGACAGAAGTATGACAGAAGTATTACAGAAATATGACAGAAGTATTACAGAAATATGACAGAAGTATGACAAAAGTATTACAGAAATATGACAGAAGTATGACAGAAATATGACAGAAGTATGACAGAAGTATGACAGAAGTATGACAGAAGTATGACAGAAGTATGACAGAAATATGACAGAAGTATGACAGAAATATGACAGAAGTATGACAGAAGTATTACAGAAGTATGACAGAAGTATTACAGAAATATGACAGAAGTATGACAAAAGTATTACAGAAATATGACAGAAGTATGACAGAAATATGACAGAAGTATGACAGAAGTATGACAGAAGTATGACAGAAATATGACAGAAGTATGACAGAAATATGACAGAAGTATGACAGAAGTATTACAGAAATATGACAGAAGTATTACAGAAATATGACAGAAGTATGACAAAAGTATTACAGAAATATGACAGAAGTATGACAGAAATATGACAGAAATATGACGGAAGTATTACAGAAATATGACAGAAGTATGACAGAAGTATTACAGAAATATGACAGAAGTATTACAGAAATATGACAGAAGTATGACAAAAGTATTACAGAAATATGACAGAAGTATGACAGAAATATGACAGAAGTACGACAGAAATATGACAGAAGTATGACAGAAATATGACAGAAATATAACAGAAATATGACAGAAGTATGACAGAAGTATGACAGAAGTATGACAGAAATATGACAGAAGTATGACAGAAGTATTACAGAAGTATGACAGAAGTATGACAGAAGTATGACAGAAATATGACAGAAGTATGACAGAAGTATTACAGAAGTATGACAGAAGTATGACAGATATATGACATAAGTATGACAGAAGTATGACAGAAGTATGACAGAAGTATGACAAAAGTATTACAGAAATATGACAGAAATATGACAGAAGTATGACAGAAGTATGACAGAAGTATTACAGAAGTATGACAGAAGTTTGACAGAAGTATGACAGAAGTATGACAGAAATATGACAGAAGTATGACAGAAGTATTACAGAAGTATTACAGAAGTATGACAGAAGTATGACAGAAATATGACAGAAGTATGACAGAAGTATTACAGAAGTATGACAGAAGTATGACAGAAGTATGACAGAAGTATGACAGAAGTATTACAGAAGTATGACAGAAGTATTACAGAAGTATGACAGAAGTATGACAGAAGTATTACAGAAGTATTACAGAAGTATGACAGAAGTATGACAGAAATATGACAGAAGTATGACAGAAGTATTACAGAAGTATGACAGAAGTATGACAGAAGTATGACAGAAGTATGACAGAAATATGACAGAAGTATGACAGAAGTATGACAGAAGTATGACAGAAGTATGACAGAAGTATGACAGAAATATGACAGAAGTATGACAGAAATATGACAGAAGTATTACAGAAATATGACAGAAATATGACAGAAGTATGACAGAAGTATGACAGAAATATGACAGAAGTATGACAGAAATATGACAGAAGTATGACAGAAATATGACAGAAGTATTACAGAAATATGACAGAAATATGACAGAAGTATGACAGAAGTATGTGCCATTGGATGTGTTCCAATCTGCTGCCAGGATTTTTGGATTTACTGCGTTGGGCAGAGTCAGCTTCTGCAAGATGGTGATCACAGCTGGGCTTTTCAGGACCTTTTGGGTGTGGTGGGAGGTGTGTCCAGTTGTTGCTATGTTGTTTGTCAATGTTTGTTTTCTGAGGTGATGGAACACAGCAGGAAGCCAGTTTTGATCTACTGTGTCTTCCCCACGGTTATTTTTGTAGGACAGTCGTTGATGTCAGTCTGAGGTCCAAACACACTCCTCAAAGATTAGTGAAGACACATCTGTCAGCGTTTCTCTTCACTCCAGACGTTCTGATCTGTGTGTCCATCTGCAGCAGCTGCGCAGGGACCTGGACAGATGCAGTACAGCTTTTGACTGGTCGGCAATGCGACAGGTGGACGCCGCGGGTCTGCTGAAGCTCTTCATCAGGGAGTTGCCCATCCCTCTGCTGACACACACCCATCTATCTACCTACCGAGCTGTGCTGGGTACACACACACACACACACACACACACACACACACACACACACACACACACACACACACACACACACACACTGACACTGTGATAGGTCAGAAAGGTGTTTGACAGGTGTGTTCCTGCAGGTGTGTCCTCTGAGGTCCATCAGGTCCAAGCTCTGCAGCTGCTGACACTGTTGCTTCCTGAGGCCCACAGACAGGTTCTGAAAGTAAGCAGTGCTGACCCGGTCCACATCACAGAACCAGAACTACTTTACAGAGGAAAGGTCCACACTAGAGAACCCAGAACCTTAACCCTCTCCTATTGTACACCTGTCATCGTGTTTATAATCATGTTCAAAGGTTAGTCGTCTTTTGGCTTAGCTCTCTCCACCCCACCACAACAGACTGGTCCAGAGTCCACTTTACTGCAGAAGCTGGACCCATGTTCCCATCAAGCTCCACCTCCATTCGTTCCTCATTCATGAATCCTGAATATTTAAGCTTCTCCACGTGGGACAAAGTCCACCTCAAATTAGACACCAATCCAATTTACTAGCAGCTGTGTCAGTGGTTCCAGTGGTTCCCAAACGTTTTCTGGCAGGCCCCCCTTTGGTTTATAAACGTTTTATGCATATACATTTCGTTTACGAACTCCACTGCAGTTTAACACCTCACTAATTCTTTTTGTCAATTGGAAAAATAAAAGTAAACTGAAATAGGTTACAGGTTGGAATAAAAGTGAAACTGATTTATTGTATAACAGTATTCTTTGCTGTCAGTGAAATGATTCATTCAATTATTCAATTCAGTTTTTATTTATATATATCATCTATTACAATTAAAGTTGTCTCTACGTGCCATCCAGAGACCCAGAACATGACCCCTGATCAAGTATGACATAAATGGCAGGTAAAAACTCCTTTTTAAGAGGGAAGAAACCTGGATCAGGACCTGGATCATGAGGGGGAAGAAACCTGGATCAGGACCTGGATCATAAGGGGGGACCCTCCTGCTGAAGACCAGCTGGATAGAGCAGGAAAAGGGAGAAAAAGAGAATGAAGAACAGAGAGGAGAGACACAGACAAAAGACCAGATACATTAGTACAACTATCCGTCAGCAGCAGAACTAAGACTTCCATGTACATGTGACTGGTACCTGGTTAGTTGGTGAACTACAGAGACCACTATCTAAACAGGTGTAGACAGCAGACACTGAGGTGGTCAGAGGGGTGTTCACTGTAACAGGTTTTCTTTTTCTTTTTTTTCAGTATGCAACAATATTCAAACATTGTTATTGATGCATTTTTCAAAAATGCATCAATTTCCTTTAATTTTAAAAACATTTGTTGTAAACACGGACATCTGTCAGTAATTGTGTGCCACATGAATGTACTCGATACGAATGTCTCGATGCGTGCCGGCCTGTTAGGGGCGCTGTGTGGACAGAAACAAGCAAAAACAGGCAGCAAAACATGGGCATGCGCACTTGCACAAAATTATGTAAACGGAGAAATGGCGGCAAGAACCATTGGCCGAGCCAGTATGAGTTTGGTCGTCGATAATTGTTTGTTCTTCTTGATGGTAATGCAGAAGGAGATTTTGCTGTAGTGGCAATTGTAGGGTCACGAATGTCAGCAGCAAAAAAGCAATGCAGTACGGCTCCATTGTTGTCACGTTCAGTGTGGCGCCTGGGTGTTTCTGGAGTGGTGGGGCTATGACGCAGCCACTTTGGCTTAGATCTGCACCTACACACTTTGGGAACCCCTGAGCTATTTGAACCAAACTCTCATTTGGTTTGTACTTTGTCAAGTAAACTGGTTGCAGACCCCAGGCTGTGCATTGAGATGAGCAATAGTCTAGGTAGTACTGCCTCAGTGCACAAGTTCAGGTTTCTTCAGCTACTAAAGAAGGGTCAGACTGCTGAGGCTCATTGGTTGCAGGCCATCAAACAATACAGCAACTCATACGGCCCATCGTGCTAGTAAGGAAGCTCATCAAATGATGTTGCTTGTTTTTACACCACAAAATGATAAGAGGAGACGCAAACATTCAAAACATGACTGTACACAATCATGAATCGGTCTCCATGGTTAGAGTTAATAATAAGAATAAGCATGAAACTTGTTAATGGACATATTTCTGTTTCTATGCCTACAGGCCTTGCTAGTCTTCCTCCGTAAGGTGGTCTTCCATCAGGGCCAAAACCGAATGTCCCTGTGGAACGTCTCCATGGTGATGGCTCCCAACCTGTTCACACGCAATTATCATGGATACAAGCGCTCCTTCGCCAAGAATCAGGAGGAGATGGAAGAGGCAGTGGGCGGTGCTAACGTGATCCAGCTGATGATCCGCCATCAGGACCTGCTCTGGACTGTGAGTCTCGATCCACTGATCGGCAACACTTCCTCTTAACTGTTACATCCCTTGTCCTCTCTCTGGCATCACTTCCTGTCAAATGTAACATCCCAGTAGTAGCAGTAGTTGGTGGTAGTAATTGTGGTGGTGGTGATGGTTGAGGTGGTAGTAGTAGTAGTTATGATGGTGGTGGAGGTAGTAGTAGTGGTGATGGTAGTAGTAGTGATGGTGGTGGTAGCAATGGTGGTGGTAGTAGTAGTGATGGTGGTAGTAGTAGTGATGGTGGTGGTAGCAGTGATGGTGGTAGTAGCAGTGATGGTGGTGGTAGTAGTAGTGATGGTGGTTGTAGTAGTGATGGTGGTGGTAGCAGTGATGGTGGTAGTAGCAGTGATGGTGGTGGTAGTAGTAGTGATGGTGGTAGTAGTAGTCATGGTGGTGGTAGTAGTAGTGATGGTGGTAGTAGTAGGGATGGTGGTGGTAGCAGTAATGGTGGTGGTAGTAGTAGTGATGGTGGTGGTAGCAG
>CM026216.1:2340288-2362714 GCA_014839995.1 Xenentodon cancila | reverse complement strand
ATATATATATATATATATATATGCATATATATATATATATATATATGCATATATATATAGATATATGCATATATATATATATAAGATATATATATATATATATATATATATATATATATATATAATTATATATATATATATATATATATATATATATATATATGCATATATATATATATGCATATATATATATATGCATATATATATATATGCATATATATATATATATGCATATATATATATATGCATATATATATATGCATATATATATATATGCATATAGAGATAGATGACTATAATATATATGCATATATATATATATATGCATATATATATATATATATATGCTATATATATATATGCATATATATATATAATGCATATATATATATATATATATATATATATATAGATATATGCATATATATATATATATATATGCATATAATATATATATATATATGCATATATATATATATATATATGCATATATATATATTATATGCATATATTATATATATATATGCATATATATATATATATATATGCATATATAGATATATATATATGCATATATATATAAATGCATATATATATATTATATATGCATATATATATATATAATATGCATATATGTATATATGCATATATGTATATATGCATATATGTATATATGCATATATGTATATATGCATATATGCATATATGCATATATGCATATATGTATATATGCATATATGTATATATGCATATATGTATATATGCATATATGTATATATGCATATATGTATATATGCATATATGTATATATATGCATATATACATATATATATGCATATATGTATATATATATATATATATATATATATATGTATATATGCATATATATATATATATATGCATATATGTATATATATATATATATATATATATATATGCATATATGTATATATATATGTATATATATATGCATATATGTATATATATATATATATATATATATATATATATATATATATATATATATATATGCATATATAGGTCGTTTAAACCTGACTATTTTTGAGATACTTGATGAAGGTTTAGATACAGTTTTTAACGTATTGACAGTGGTGTTTGATATTAGGGTACAGTTCAGTATCAGCAATTCTTGTTTTCCTAGACGAGTCGCAGCGGTGTCAGTATGAGGAGTGGCTCGGGGAGACACAGCAGCTTCTGCAGATGCAACAGCGCGTCCTGGAAGACCAGATCGCTGCTCACCGCAAGACTAAAAAGGCGCTATCAGCCAAGCAAAGGACAGCAAAGAGGGCAGGACGGGTTTTTGCAGAAGAGGATGCTGCTCAGCTGCGCTGCATCAGTGAGCAGCAGGGGGCCGTCCAGAAACAGCTGGAGCAGGTACCATAGCCTTTTTTCCACTTGTTTGTGGAATCTGCTTTTGCAGATGCCCATAGGTGGGCATCTGCAAAAGCCTCTCTACAGGAGGAGTAGATGACACCCATATCCGGCCCCCCTCCTTAAAACAAAGGCACAAGTCTATGTTCAGAAAACCTGAGAGCTCATCAAACAAGCTGTGTGTTTGTGTTCTCATGTTCAGATCCGGAAACAGCAGAAGGACCACACCGAGTTGATTGAGGACTACAGGAGCAAACAGCAGAGAGTGCTGCAGCTGCCCAACACCCCTGTCATCCCTGCACAGGCACCCCCCTCACCTCAGGTTCCACTCCCTCAGCCCATGGTACCCCTGCAGCCACACCCGGGTGCCCCTGCACCAGCCCGCGTCCCTAACGTCCCACCTGTTTGGACCCCAGGGGCTGGGGCTCCGGTACCAATGGGACAGAGGATTACACCGCATCTGCTGCCTCAAATTCCCCCAGCCCTACCCAACAAACCTCAAGGTCCCTCACACACCCAGAACCCCCCAACCATGGTGCCTGCCCTCACAGCTCCAACAGCAGCCTTCACTGCAGGGCCCCGGGACCCCACTGGAGGACCCAATGGAGCCACAGGGGATGAATCCACACCCACACCTCAGGTATGTGCCACAGACTGACTGTTGAAAAAACACTAGTTTACAGCTTTTACTGCAGTTTTACAGCAGACATCTACAGTCGATCAGGACACAGGACAAGTCAGTGGTTCTCAGCTGGGCTGGCTTCAGGGCCCACCATTACTCCCTAATGACAAGCCGCGACACAAACATAGGAAATGATTAACTTCTCTCATTTATTTAATGAAAGGAAACAGGTTAAGCTGTGGATTTGTTAGTGTGTTCATGTACGAAATTCAAAGGTGCAGCACTGAGAAGCTGTAGAATATGTAGCTTTACCTTTACATGCGGCAAAGTCCTGCAACCCAATGAAAACAGGTCCGTGACCCACTTTTGGGTCTCGACCCACCAGCTGAGAGTCACTGCTCTAAGTCTCCATAACACCCACTCATCTGTTCATGCCAATACCCTTATAATGTTGTTGAAATGCCACTCTGCCTCTGTTGCAGGTGAAGTTTGACGACAACAACCCGTTCAGTGAGGGTTTCCAGGAACGCGAG
Source organism: Xenentodon cancila (assembly GCA_014839995.1). Classification (NCBI taxonomy): domain Eukaryota; kingdom Metazoa; phylum Chordata; class Actinopteri; order Beloniformes; family Belonidae; genus Xenentodon; species Xenentodon cancila. The sequence continues at coordinate 2,360,167 of CM026216.1, read as the reverse complement.
AGGAGGGAGCGGCTGAGGGAGCAGCAGGAGCGGCAACGAGTCCAGCTAATGCAGGAGGTACAGTAAGGAAAGGTTTGGACCATTGGGAAGTGGCCACTTCCCTTTTAAATGGTTCCACATTTGCAAGAACATGCATTTGTGGGATGAGCGACAGAGCTGAGTATGAGGGTTGCACGCATGAACAATTATCCAAATGTTTTCTGCCAGTGCATTGGAGGTTGTATGTACTCACATGTACGTATGTAAATGTGTCTGCAGTGTTTGTGGGGGTGCCATCGTTGACCCACATCTATGTTCTCCAAAAGAAACGGAAAGACTAAACCTAAAGCCTAAGCCTAAACCAGCTGTTCCTTTGTTTTTAATGGGTTGCAATGACTTTGTAAAGTTGCTGCTTCGTTCTGCTCGCAGGTGGAGCGTCATCGTGTCCTGCAGCAGAGGCTGGAACTGGAGCAGCAGGACCTCCTGGGGACCTCCATCGTACCCGGGTCTGGAGCTGCCGCTGGAGCTCTTTCTGGGGTTCGGGTTGCACAAACAGCTGGACCAGGTCCTGGAGGACTTGCAGGAACAGCATCCGCCCCAAGTGGGGACAGTGTGTCCCACATGCCTCTCTTCAGCTCTGAGCCTGGACCTGGACATGGAACAGGAGGACTGGATTTTCTCCAGTCCCCCTCCAGACCTCTACATCAGCACCAGGGCCAGGCAGGAGCTCAATTTCCCCCACAGCAGGGCTTCACTGGAGGACCAGCGTACCCTGGAACCCACCCAGGTCCAGGTCCTCTCCCCGGGGCTACGGCAGAGCGAGGCAGGGATATGGCTTCAGGCAGCCTTCAAACCAGACCGAGGTTTCCAGGTTTTACTGGAACTTCAGCCCAGGGACAGTTGTGCCCAGCTGTTGTAGGAGCAGCAATGACCCCCTCCCATCCTGGAGTTCAGTGTCAACGGTTCGGACATGACTCTTCGTCCTCCTCCCCATCAACCCCGCTGCCCCCCTCCTTTCCCTGCTCCTCCTCAGGAAGCCCCACTTCCCTCATCCAGCTGTATTCTGACATCATCCCTGACGACAAACCAAAGAAGAAGAGGAACAGGAAGAAGGATGGGGAAGACATGACAGGAGGAGGGAACAGAACACCGCTGTCATCACACTCAGATGACATCACTGCCCCGCCCACTCCAGCTGTTTCTGACACCTCCTGCTCCACACCTACCCACCAGTCAGACGTGTCCTTCCCTCCAAACTTGTCTTCTGGTCTGACTCCGTCGTTTGAGCTAGAGCGGCAGCTGTCAGTGGGGTCTGGCGCCCATCAGAGAGTCCCGGTGCTGGCCTCGGAGGGTCAGAGAGGTCCCTTGTCTGCAGCTCATCCCAAGGTGAAGGTCAGTACCACCTTCAGTGGCCAGTGAAACTGTCTGTACCCTGTGGAAATACTGAAGGTATCCTGTTCACTTTCTGCCTTACAGCAGGAGCACGAGGAGTCGAGCGCCTGTGGGGGAAGTGAAGTGAAAAGGGAGGAGGGAGGAGGTGATGGGTTGTCCTCAGCCTCTCCTCTTCGGGGGGGGGATGGGGGAAAGGAGCTACTCAGACACCTTCTGAAAGACAAGCCCTCACCTGCCACCACGCCATCACCTACCAGACAGGCCCCACCGATTGTACTTCGCCCACTATCCAATGAGAGTGTCCGGTCCGAAGAGGACGACGGTTTCTGCAGTAACATGGTGAGGAGGCTGTCACTTTACATTTTTCAAGATGGTGATGTGCTCCTCTGGTCTGTGGGACATGCTGTCAAGGTTTCCTGTGTCTTTTTCCAGGTGACCAGTCCTGGTCTGAACGAGTCTAGCAGGAAGAAACCCCAGCGCTGCAAGAGACCGGCCCGGCTCGATAAAGACAAAGCTCCTCCCAAATACAAGAGAAGGAAGAAGCTGGAGGAGGAGAAGAGCGTCCACTCATCTTCTGAGCCCCTGATGACACAACTCAGACAGGTAGTGCCACGCCTCCTCTGTCTGTGTCCAGGTTGACGGGTCCACAGAGAGGCTGCTCAATCACATACACCACCACAGCTGGTAGCATCTTGAGTGTGTGTGATGATTATGGATATCTCCCTTCATCTCAGCTGTCGGTGCTGCCGCTCATGGAGCCTGTCCTGGGGGTGGATCTGAGTCTGTTTCCCCCGTACGGCAGCTCCTCTTTGGGCAGAGACTCCCGACTGAGCGGCTCCTTTGGTAATGCGTGCCTGGAAGGCGTCACCGACTACTACTCCCAGCTCATATACAAGGTACCGCTGCAGTAAAAACGTTGCTCTCATGGTGTTTGCTCTCATGGTCCTGATCAAATCATCTTTTCTCTTCGGTTCTCCCTCCCTCCAGCAGAATAACCTGAGCAACCCCCCCACACCTCCAGCCTCTCTGCCCCCCACCCCTCCACCTGTCACCAGGCAGAAACTGGTGAATGGTTTTGCTACAACAGAGGAGCTGGCCAGGACGGACACGAGCGAGCAGGAAGGTGAGGAACAGGAGCCTACAGCTTTGTCTGGAAGGCTCCTGCAGCATGTCCTGTTCAGGGTCTCAGCGATGTTGCAGTGGTGTAATGGGAGCACGTTGTCTATATGTGGACAGCCCTCGATTTCTGTATAACAGAGTGAAGGTTGCATTGTTTTGACGATCACGCTGGTGCAGAAGGTGATGCAGATCTGCTTTTACCTCAGTTAAAGGTGTGTCTTCTTTGAAAGACAACGGGGAGGGACTTCTGGCTTTAAACCACCCTTCTAGGACAGTAGATGTCCCAGCGTCCCTTCCAACCCCGCCCCACAACATCCAAGAGGAGCTCAGGTAATCGTCACACGCCTCTGGACACAGAGGAGCAGCTCTGGTCTCTTCTGTTTCGCTGAGTCACATTGTCTTATTCTTCACGGTTTTTCGTCCAGAGTCCAGGACTCATCGGCGCGAGACAGCCCAGATGGCTTTGTGCCGTCGTCATCTCCAGAGAGTGTGGCAGAAATGGAGGTTAGCAGGTACCCCAACCTGTCCTTCATCAAATTGGAGCCACCCTCGCCCTGCCCATCACCTGTATTACCCATCATGCCCAGCGCCCAAGGAAAAGGTCAGCCAGAATGCTTGGAGAAGCTGCTTTGCATTTTTCTCACCTGTTGCTCATGTCTTGACTCGCTGTGCTTGTCCAGGTTCTGCAGTAAAACGGGAAGTGAAGGCAGAACCAAATCATCAAGTTGCCCCTTCCTGCTCCAACACAGACCTGGTTACCATAGCGATAACTCTGAATCCTGTTGCAGCTCAGGTAAACATCTGTCATTCTTGTTGAGCCCCTCCTTTTTTGTAGGTGGATACTGGTGATCTGTAACATTAATGTAAAAGTGGGACAGCAACTTAACACATTGGCTTTTAAATACTGGTCCAAGCAAGACCGAAAAATCCTGCAAATGTACAAGGAAAACAATTGTAACTTCACCTTTTTTATGTAGAAATGGAATGGAAGGGATCACACGTTGTGCTCATTAAAACAAAAACAAGTCAAAAACGAAGTGGAGAAGATGAGAGACGATGTCAGCTTTCTTCATGTTGTTATAAGAGTCCACGGTCCCATTTCAACAGATGGACACATGCACAGTTCAAAGTGTGCATGTGCATAGATTAACGAGGGAGACTGTGTGTGAGTGAGTGTGCGTGCGTGCGTGCGGTGTGGAGACGTTGACCGGGAAGGTTTGACCATGTAACTAGACAGATTCAGCTGCATAAGCAGCTTTAGTGCAGCAAATAAAAACACTGCAACTCCTCCAGCTGGAAGTGTCGGAAAGCAGCTCTTCAGGCACCAACACTGGAGAAGAGGGAAATGTTCCTCATATAAAAGCCAGCATGTAAGGGCCTACTGACTTCACTGTGACACTGTGTTTGCAGAATGTTGCAGGGGTGATGGCAGCAATTGCAGGGCTGCTGAAGGTTCCCTCTCCCGTCAACTTCCAACTGAGCAGAGCTGCCGGACCTGACCAGAGCTCTCTGGCACTGCTGGCTGGAGTCCGCGTGCCTCTAATGCAGGTAACATTACTTACCACGGTAACACAAAACCAGATGTGACGGTTGAGGAATTAACCATTGGCCGTGTGACATGTGCAGGGTTCAGCAGGCGGCAGAGAGCAGAGACCTTCCCCTGCCGCAGCAAGTCGATCTCAGGGCTGCAGCCACTGCAAGGGGATGCTGGGAAACAGAGTCCATGTTGTTAAAGAGCTCAAACAGGTGGGGCTCTTATACCTGCTGTTTGACTCTGCGTTCAACTTCCTATGCAGACTACATGTGACTACATGTGACTGTTATGTTGCAGGAGGGTCCCTCCAGACCAGGTTCCAGTCTGGTGTTCTGCAGTCCAAACTGTTCTGCTCTGTTCATGTCCAGCCAACAGAACCGGTCTGCGGCAAACAAGGTGATACTCCGATCTGATTATGTTATTGATGAGTGCTGATGAAACAGTCCATACGTGCAGCAGATGACAGCAGAATTCCCACAATGCCTCTGTGTGTGTGCATTTGTTTGTTTCAGCCTGCAGTCCCGCTCCTGCCGTCCAGCTCTGAGCACGCTCCTCTCATCCGAGTTCAGCACCAGTACAGCAACAATATGTCCTCTATTGCTGTCCACTCCCTCCCACACACTCCCACCTTATCCTCCTCCGCTTCCTCCCCGCCTCTCTTTTTCCCTTCAGCCTCAGTCATCACCACAGAGACCAGTCCCCGTGTGGACAGCCTCAAGGTTAGGAGTTGCAGATTAAATGCTCATGGGTAACTTGGTCAGCTCAGTGGTTGATTCCAAGGCTGACTGAGTCTGGTTACAGGTGAAAGTGAAGTTGAAGCCCCATCCCCGGGCAGTCCCCGGTGGGGAGGACTCACTATTGTCTCGACACGGAAAGCGGATGAAGAGTTCCCGCTGGAGACGCTGGAGCATTAGCATCACACTCAGCAGGTTGGAGTACTGCTATTGTATAAGCATGAGTCATGTAAGCATGTCGGCGCCGCGTCGCGTCGGCGTCGGACAAGTTAAGTGTTGATATATCACATTATCGTGTCAGCGCTGTGTATGTGTTTGTACACAGGGGTCCTTGCATTCGTAATGAAGCGGTTGTCATGCCAACGGAGGAGGAAGTGGATGTGCTGCTGAATAAACTGGGTGCATGTCTCCGTCCAGATGTGCTACCTAAAGACCAGCGTAGGTGCTGCTTCTGTCACCAGCAGGGAGACGGACAGACCGATGGTCCAGCCAGACTCCTTAACCTGGACCTGGACCTATGGGTGAGTGTTTTCAGCGGAACCAAGCTCTGATCCAGACCTGTAGCTCCTCTGGACCTGCAGATTAAGACTGTGTGTGTCTCAGGTGCATCTGAACTGCGCTCTGTGGTCCAGTGAGGTATACGAGACTCAGGCTGGCGCCCTCATCAACGTAGAGCTGGCTCTACGGCGAGGACTGACGGTGCGCTGTGCATACTGCCAGGAGAATGGTGCCACCAGCGGCTGTAACCGTCTGCGCTGCATCAACACCTACCACTTCACCTGTGCGCTGCAGGCCAACTGCACCTTTTTCAAGGTAAAACATGCGTGCACGTGTTTTTACACAAAGACACGTATCATCGGAGACTCACAATATCACACTCCTCCTGCAGGACAAGACGATGCTCTGTCACCTCCACAAGCCCAGGATGGTTCCTCTTAGTGGGGACAGGTCATCGAGCTGCTCCCCCTCCTCCACGCCCGGGTTGGCCTCTGACCCGGTTCCAGTCTGTGACCCATACGACTCAGAGCTGCACTGCTTTGCTGTGTTCCGGCGGGTCTTTGTGCAGCGGGATGAAGCACGGCAGATAGCTGCCGTGGTGCAGCGTGGTGAGCGTCAGCACACCTTTCGGGTCGGCAGCCTGCTCTTTCGTGCTGTCGGCAGGCTCCTCCCACAGCAGATGAGCGCTTTCCACAATGAGACTGCCATCTTTCCTGTTGGCTACCATGCCAACCGCATTTACTGGAGTATGCGCCACAGTAATAGGTAAGCTTCAGTCGCCTGCTGCCTTTACTTGATTTAATAACTGACATGCATTTGCATTCTCTGATGCCTCCTGTTGATCAGAACCAGATGTTAGTTGGGTCCATGGTTTTATTCATTTGATAACAGATTGGACTGTGTCAACTCAGAGCTCTATGAATCAAAGCGTTGCTCGTGCTTTTGCAGACGCTGTAAGTACATGTGCTACATCGAGGAGAAGGAGGGTCAACCGCTGTTCAAGGTGAAGGTGGTGGAGAAGGGACATGAAGACCGGGTCATGGCTGGCCCCACCCCCAAAGGTAAACCCTACCTGCTGTCTGTACCCAGATGGAGTTAGAGAGTCCCTGCTGTCACCTCTGACAGAAGACAAACATGTTTATGTGTGTGCAGCGGTATGGGACCAGATACTGGAACCGGTGGCACAGATGAGGAGCTGCAGTGGGACCCTGAAGCTTTTCCCAGTTTACCTGAAAGGAGAAGATCTTTTTGGTCTACGCACGTCTGCAGTGACCCGGATCATTGAGTCTGTATGTCTCTCTCGCTTACTCACTCGCTCACTCACTCGCTCACTCACTCACTCACTCACTCACTCACTCACTCACTCACTCACTCACTCACTCACTCACTCACTCACTTACACACACACACACACACACACACACACACGTGTGCATGTTGACACAATACTCTACTCTCATACTGGCCCTGCTGTGTGTGTCCAGCTGCCCGGCGTGGAGGCCTGTGAGCGTTACTCGTTCCGTTTCGGCAGAAACCCACTCATGGAGTGGCCTTTGGCCTTCAACCCGTCAGGGTCCGCCCGCTCCGAACCCAAGGCCTCCCAGGCCAAGAGGTAATGACATCACTTCCTGTTTAGTCTGCACAAAATTCAGAAGAACTTCTTACATGTGGACTTTCCTGATCAGAATGTGTTGCATCCTGTATCTGTCACCATGGTTACCTTTTGTCCAGTTTTATAAAATAGTCAGTAAAAATGGTCCAGTTTTGAAGGAGAGATGGTCACAGGCAAGAAACTGGACGTCAGAGAGAGCAGGTGAACCCTCCTGCAGATGAAGGACACGGAACCAAACTCTGAACAGGATCACCACATGGATCTGCCTCCACACACTTCTTCAGATATGTTCCTGGACTGAGTTTCAAGCATTTTGGTGTCATTTAGAAATCTGAGCACAACTGTGCCCAGATGCCCAGCTGTGGGTTGAAGTCGCTGTGACACAGTCACATGGCTGAAGACACATGGTTTGGTCCTGCACAGATGTGGAGGAGATGGTGCTGCAGATCTGCAAATCGGGTCTATTCTGGCCCAGAGCAACTTGATTTTGGCAGAGCTGGAAATCTGTAGTGAAACCAAGCTTTGCTTTTCTGATTTTAAATGGTCTTGGTATGAAAAGGTTGACCCTATAACTTTTTGCATTGCCATTTCTGGCCATGCTCTGACCTCCGCTGGCCATGCTCTGACATGTTTCTGAGGAACGGACGTTAGTGTGTCATTAGAAGAATCCTGATGTCTTGCTCTCCTCCCGTCAGGCCGTACCTGCTGACCAGCATTGCTCCTCGGTGTCAAGGGTCGGTGGGTTCCATCGTGGGTCTTGTTCCTGGCGTCCTCTCTCTGTCTCCAGGCGAGTCTATGGCTGGTGCTCACCAGGGCCGACACTCCAAATCAGCACAGTACCGCCGCATGAAGGCAGAGTGGAAGAGCAATGTGTACCTGGCGCGCTCACGCATTCAGGTGAGATGGAGGCAGAGAAGAGAGCGTATGAGGATCCAGGTGCAGGACAGATTCTGACTGTGTGTGTGTGTGTGTGTGTGTGTGTGTGTGTGTGTGTGTGTGTGTGTGTGTGTGTGTGTGTGTGTGTGTGTGTGTGTGTGTGTGTGTGTGTGTGTGTGTGTGTGTGTGTGTGTGTGTGTGTGCGCGCGCAGGGCCTGGGCCTGTACGCTGCCAGAGATATTGAGAAGTGTACCATGGTCATTGAGTACATCGGAACCATCATCAGGAGCGAAGTAGCCAATCGGAAAGAACGGCTGTATGAATCGCAGGTGACACAAACTTGAAATCCTGTCATCCTCCCACTTGATCTCATCAGTCTTCAGGTATCATCTGAGTTTTTCTGCAACAGTCCTGATTTTGTGTGTGTGTGTGTGCACGCACAGAACCGAGGTGTGTACATGTTCCGGATCGACAACGACTATGTGATCGATGCCACCATCACTGGAGGACCTGCCAGGTGAGACCAGCGGCTCTGTTGGTTGTTAAATTGAAGTGAATTTGTTGACCTGCTGTTTTTAAACGGCCTAGTGAGACGGAGATGAAAACGTAAGCTACACAAGATGACGACATAGTGAAAATGTCATGAAAGTGAAACTGCGATTGTACCAGGAGACCTAGTTCAAACATGGACCCAGTATGTTCAAGTCTCGTGACCAGGCTCAGTTCTGAACGTTGTGACGCCGTCACATTGACTTAAATGTCCTTAAATAAAACGTGTATAATTGTTCAGTATTGCACAACTCACATATAATGTTCTATGAATATGTTTGTGCCTGTGCGATGAAGTCTCTTTGTGGTGCACTGGCTCAGTGGTATGGATGAGGGGTGTCCCTGTACAGCCTTGGCCGCCCGTGATTCCTCCTACCGAACACAAGCAAGGTGTGCGACAGGTGTGGGGCGGGACTGTGGAGAGCGCCAGCAGAGCGGTTGTGCGTTTGAAAGACGTGGCCAGGAGTGAGCTGCAGAAGCACAGTAGCACACACCTAAGACCACCGTAACGGGGAGCCGAGATCCAGCCATTAACAGGCCGGCTGGTTGGCGCCCTCTGGCGTCTCCATGCAGAGGACGACGGGAGGAAACGTCACGAAACGTTTCACCTTCCATCTCTGTGGGCGGTGGATTGTAGACTCAGCGATCCGCTGAGATCATTTTTAAGATCAACTGCTTCCTGTATTTAAATACTGTCGGGCTCTTAGACCTTTACTTGAATCCTTATGGACATGTGCAAAATCGTGAGGATGAACTGACAGCGCTGTGGGGCGTGTTTCCCAGGCTGTGCTCGGCGCCGTCTGGTTGTTTGTTAGTGGTGGGGGCGTGAATGCCTGCTACTTCAGATTAACGTTATCGATCATCCTTGGTCAGCCTTCTAGTGGGGTCCCGGCCCTTTGAAAAGACGTTTATAGGGCCGATTGTCACTCGTTTGCCAGGGAAGACGGAGCCATCGAGCTCCAAAGAGAGATGATTTTATTTATTTTTACTGATTTAAACCAAACAACACTTTCTGGAGGGAAAGTGAATAACCTCCGGATGTCAGGGTTCATGTCCTCAGTCCAGCCACATGTATTCATATAACTTTTATTCAGAGACAGGCAGAAATGCACTGAATAAGGTGAACTTGACTGCATGTTTGATGAGGCGGGTCTCTGTGTGATTGACAGGTACATCAACCACTCATGTGCTCCCAACTGTATCACAGAAGTGGTGACGGTGGAGAAGGAGAACAAGATCATCATCAGCTCCTGCAGACGCATCCAGAGAGGAGAGGAGGTACGGCCGTCGTCCAGCCAGTCAATCGCTGTATACATGTTTATCTGTTTTTACTGATGGCCCCTCCCCCCTCCGCCACAGCTCTGTTACGACTACAAGTTTGACCTGGAGGACGATCAGCACAAGATCCCGTGTCACTGTGGAGCCGTGAACTGCCGCAAATGGATGAACTGAACTCTCTCTGTCTCTCTCTCTCTCACTCACTTGCACACACACACACACACACACACACACACACACACACACACACACACAGGCAGCTCTCTCTTTGGTGCTGAAGCTACATGTTGATTACCCACTGCTTTGTGGGCGGAGCTCATATTGGCTCATGTTGATTAATCATGATAAAGCTGATCAATTTGATCAGAGATGAATTATAATAATGGGATGATTGACAGCTGAGGGGCAGGGGTTTTATAGTTGGGTGGGTGGGGTCCTAATGTTGTTGATTGACAGCTGGAGGCGGGACTAAAGAAGAGGCTGGTCCTCTCTGTACATGTATGTAAATGTGAGTGTAAACGCCACTGAAATACCAGAATGTCGTCCTTAAACTTGCACTAAAACACAAAACGACAAAAAATAAAAACACAAACATACTTGATTCCACGAGTCCCCCCTTCCTCCTCCTCCTCCTCCCCCATCTTTGTTAATTTCTGTAAAATAAGAGTTTTTTTCTTTTTTGTATTTATTACTGAATGAAGCTATTTTCTAAAGCTGCGGTGCATTCAAGGTCCTGAGTGGCAGCATGTAAATATCTGTACCATACATGACACAGTTTGGGAATCACTCCACTGAGAAGGCCCTCACCCGCCTCCTGCTCACCTTGTGATTGGACGGGACTCCTGCAGCCTCGGCGGGGACTCCCTCAGGCGTCACGGAGCCCTGCAGCTTGTACATAAAAGCTTTTGTGAGACTCAGCTGATGTGTACAGACAGATGACACCGTTTTTTGTTTGTCGTTTTTTTTATTAACAGATGTAAAAGTGATTATGTTTTTGTTTTGGGGAAATACGGTGAATCTGATTTAGAATCATTTACAGAAAATAAAATATTTTACATTTGAAGAAATGGCCTGAGTCTGTGTGTGTGAGGAGCAGCGTTGGGTTTTCGGTGCGGTTGAGACGTCATGATGCAACGATACCCCGCCGAGCCAGGTCGGTGTAAAGCTCCCTAAGAACCGCAACGACTCACCAAAGTACTGATCAAATGACTGACAGACACTGACGGTAAACGAGTGAGGGATACAAAAGCATCAACTCGCGAAGGCTCTGCAGGCCTCACCTACACTGGAACATCATCAGACTCAGAAGCTGGAGGCCTCTCTTCGTGAGGGACGAGGCTGGATGCCTTCACTGGATCCCTGGTCTCTGGGCCCTCGGACGATGCTGCATCGTCGTCGGTGACGTCACTAAACGGATCCGGGACTGCCTCCGGTAACCACCGTCGGTAGTCCCAACCCGCCGTGCCGTCTGCAGATGACAACTAAAGGAGGTGTTGTCCAGAGCGCCGGCGTGTCGCCAGCGTTACGCATCTCTGATGGCGTGAGGGTGCACCGTGTGCATGTGTAGGGTTTGGGCTGCGTGGAGGGAACTATGAATGCTGACGGGTATAAAAAGGTTTGGGAGCAGCTCACGCTGCCCTCCAGACGGCCTCGGATCCAGGGAAGGCCGACTTCCAGCAGGACGGTGCAAACTGGAACTTGTGGTTGGTGAAGGTCGATCCAAGAAAAGCTTTGACGCAAACTGTTGGTTTGCTTAGTGTAGCAGTAATGATTGTTTTTTTTTTTTAAATTAGTTTTATATTAATTGGACTAATCTAGAATGACTTGAACTGTATTACTGAGGTGCGTTGAGATGGTGTGATCTGGTGTAAAGCACGCTGCCACCGGCCTCAGTGGAGTCCGGTGGCAGCGTGCTTTACACCAGATCACACCACCACTGGACTCTGGAGTGATGAATGGTGCTTCTCCATCTGGTAACCTGATGGACCAGTCTGGGTTGGTGGTTGCCAGGACAACGGTACTCGTCTGACTGCATTGTTCCAAGTGTAAAGTTTGGTGGAGGGGGGATGATGGTGTGGGGTTGTTCTTCAGGAGCTGGACTTGGCCCCTTAGTTCCAGTGAAAGGAACTTTTGTACAATTCCAGCTCCCAACTTTGTGGGAACAGTTTGGAGCTGGACCCTTCCTCTTCCAACATGACTGCACCAGTGCACAAAGCAGGTCCATAAAGACCTGGATGACAGAGTCTGGTGTGGATGAACTGGACTGGCCTGCACAGAGTCCTGACCTCAACCCGACAGAACACCTTTGGGATGAATCAGAGTGGAGACTGAGAACCAGGACTTCTGGTCCAACATCTGTGTGACCTCACAAATGTACCTCTGGAAGAATGGTCAGAAACCTTGTGGACAGGAGTTGAAGCTGTTATAGTTGCAAAGGAGGACCGACGTCATGTTGAACCCTCTGCATCAGGAATGGGAGGTCACTGAAGGTCACGTGGAGTGGAGGCAGGTGAGAGATCCTTCAGTACAGATGTGTGTTACAGCAGCGTGGCTTCACAGCAGAAGTGTGCTCCAGAATTGAAACATGAAACAACAAACCTCGACTCCAGTTTCTTTAGTTGGTCTTTCTTTTGTTTCAGTTTTATGGCAGACTGCTTTCTTACATCATCTTACAACATCTCTGTCCTCCTGCAGGTTTCTGCTTCACTCAGCTGAGAACAGCACCTTCTCCCACGCTTCGTGTTGAAGAACCTTCTCTTGTCTTCAGCGTTTCGGGCTTTTATTTGCAGACTTGTTTGCGTAAGGTTACTTGTTTAGGTTTCTGATTTGAGGAACCAAACAGTCTAAAGTCAGGTCAGGGAGGTCTACGGGAACCAAACAGTCTAGAGTCAGGTCAGGGAGGTCTACGGGAACCAAACAGTCTAAAGTCAGGTCAGGGAGGTCTACGGGAACCAAACAGTCTAGAGTCAGGTCAGGGAGGTCTACGGGAACCAAACAGTCTAAAGTCAGGTCAGGGAGGTCTACGGGAACCAAACAGTCTAGAGTCAGGTCAGGGAGGTCTACGGGAACCAAACAGTCTAGAGTCAGGTCAGAGCATAAGGGAGTCGCCGAGGTTGAAGAAATGCCCACAGCCACTGCCGGGAGGGCCTGGCTGATTTCCTCTCTAATTCTGACAATTTTATTGCTAAAGAAGCTCATAAAGTCTTCACTACTGAGAGCTGCAGGGATGCACGGCTCAACAGAGTTGTGGCTCTTTGTCAGCCTGGCTACAGTGCTGAACAGAAAACGTGGGTTATTTTTATTATCCTCTATTAACACTGAATAATAGGCTGTTCTAGCTTTGCGAAGCGCTTTTTTATACCCTATTAGACTATCTTTCCATGCATAATAAATATCTACAGACCTACTAGAGAACCACTTTCTTTCCATTTTACGCACTTTCTGTTTTAACATACGAACATGTGAGTTAAACCAGGGAGTTAAGCTCCTACGGTTAGAGACCCTCTTTCTCAAAGGAGCAACTACATCTAAAGCTGTATGCAACACATCTGCAGTGCTACCAACAAGGAAATCAGCGTCTGCAGAGGTAGAACCGAGGTCACTGGAAAGATCCTGGAGACAACTTGTGTTGTAATAGACGCTGTATAAATAAAATTGAATTGAAAATAAAATTGAATTGAATTATCCACAAAAGAGTTTATGTTCATTAAGCTCTTAATTAGAAGCTCAGGTGTCAAAGAAAGCAGCTACAGTGTCAGAAACCACACCCTCATGCAGCTGTCAATCAATTAAAAACATGTTATAACATCAAGGGAACACAATTTGTGTTCCGTTGATGTTATAATAGGTTTCCCAGGAATGATGCAGCTTGTTTCTGTTAAGGGTGGACTTTGGATTTGATGCTGAAAATGCTGCACACTCTTAAACGCCTTTAAATGTTTATGCCTAATATTTAGACGGAAACCACAAGAGATTTCCTCTGAAATGATGCAACATGTGTTCAGAAATAAAAACTTTTTGCTCCTCTGCATTTTTAAGATGTATTTTTATTAAATTGGAGTTTTTAATGAAACTTGTAAAATAAAATAAAAAGTCCAGGTAAAATGATTTGTGAGCATTTTCCTTTATTTGCAGATACAAAAAGATGAAACTGTTTTTCCTACAGTGACTTTCATGACGTTTGTGTCAGGTTGCCGTTGGCGACTAGAACTACATTCATTTAACAATACTGGTTCTGGCACTGAGAGGAAAGAAACACATTTTTACAACAGATTTATGAAAAAAGGACAAAAGTAAGCAGCCCCACCCACACAGATGTAACAAGATCAACATGGGAAGTTTTCTCTACAAACCACCACAGTGAAAAAGTAAAGTAAGGATCAGGTTACACTGATCCTGAAATAAGAAAATAAAAGTTGCTGGAAACTGATCGACGCGTGGAAGAACCTGGGAGGGACTTTAATTTTGTCAAACGTTTCTTCTTCCTGCAGCTCACGGTTCTCCATCTGTCCACAGACATACTTTATATTTATACGTTAAAAAGTCAAACTGCTTCAGCCAAAGTTTTTTTTCTTTAAAGGAAAGGGAACCACTTCTCAGCCCCGGACGTTCACAGACTTATGTTTTATTGTTTTAAATCAGCAGTACGAGTTTGTCGCTGTTCTACGTTCCACGTCACCCCCCCCGTCACGTGGGTGGAGAAGGTTGGGTTTGGTTCACAGCTGCATGTTGACTCTGAGGTCGTCTTGTGTGAATGTTCTTCCAAATGGACCACTATCTGACCTTTTCCAGGTTCTTCTGTTGAGTCTTTTGGTCTGTCCAGGGTTCACAGGTCAACGTGAACACCTAACGCGGAAGTGACCGGATCTTAACGCATCATTTCCTGCTTTGACTGTGACCAAACTCCACCCACATGAACAGAACGCGACGTAACAGATGCTGCTGACTGGTCTGAGAGAGCGTGACAGCACCTGGGCTGGTTCCTGACGCCTCAGCGAGGAGACGGCTGCGTGTCCTCCCTCTCCTCTCAAGGTGGGTTTAGGAGAGCGGAGGGTCCTCCATAATGGTGGAGGTCCATGATCCTCCTGGTCATCTGGGTGAAGAATCCTGATGAAAAGCAGCTGTGCTTTCAGGCCAAGAAGATCTGGATTTGGTTGTTTGAGCCGTTTACCAAAAATACATTCAAGTAACAGCTCCATGGCGAACTCTGGAGGATGGTCTCGTCCACACTGGACCAGGTTTTTGCCCTAAACATCTGGGTTTTGTTTAACATTCTTGAGTTCAGTTGACAGTTGACTCAGAAGATGTTCCACCTTCTGAAGTCAGCTGACTCCAAATTAAAGTGAAATGACTGAAGTATGAGATCTTCTGTGGAGGAAGTGACACATCAACTCAACTTCTACGTGTGCTGAAGGTTGTGATGGGACATCAAGCACTTCTGAACTGGTTTTACTGACAACAAACAAACATGAGAACGCACCAATCAGCCACCACATTAGCACCGGGGGGCAGGAATCATGTGATCACAACCTTCAACCGGATAACCGGGTAAAACGCTGCTGTCGCTCCGGCCCAGATCCCAGCCTCAGCAGGCATCCATGGGCTGGGAGCGGAACAGAACCAGGACCAGGACTGGGCCCAGATCCAGAGACCCAGACGCAGCATTAAGCAGAGACCCAAACCAGCACCGGCACCGGCACCGGCACCAGCACCGGCACCAGACCGGCACCAGCACCAGCTTGGGCCAGAGGTGCCGTCCCTGGACATGTTGGAGGTGTTTGTGCAGCGATGTTTGATGGCTTTAATGCTCTGGCTGATTTTTGCGTTCTGACAGGTGTCAGCGGTCCATATCTCGTTATTACTCGTTAGGAACCAGGTTTATGGATCATAATGATGCTGATTGACAGCTGGGTTGAAAACAGAACCCCCTGCAGCACACAGGAGGACACTTTCCTGGTTTCTGAGCCTTTAAAGTGTTGATGGGAAACATGTTCAGCGTTTCAGGTAATAAATCCGTGGAAGTTTCTCCTTCCCAGACATTACCCAGATGTTGTTTCCATCACACCGTTTGTGCCCACAAGGCGGTAATATGAGGTAATATGTTCCTGGAAACACCTGGAAACACCTGGAAACACCTGGATCTGATGTCGGCAGTCGTGTCTAAAACGTTAAACCAGCATGGACATTTGAGTCTTGTTTTCCTTCATCAACAGTTTGAGATTTGATGGAGAAAAAAAACCCATGAACTTCCCATATTAAAGGGTCAAATCCCAAATAAAATTATAAAAAAGTTTACAATCAAATATAATGACTAACAAAGTAAGTAGTAAAATCTAGAAACTGAGGTTCAACACATTAAAGTCTTTGAGGTATCTCTGCTGTACTGAGGTGATCCGTGCCTCACGAGCACGGTTGTCTACGTCGCCTTCTCCACTCGTTTAAAAGTCCTTCTGTTTCCTCCTCCAGCGCCACCTCTTCTCTCGCTACACGACTTCATCACAAAGTTGCATGTATTCAATGCAGCCAAAATCAAAACTAAGAATAAAAAGGTGAATCTACAGAAATATTTTGATGTCTGAATCATCGTCATGGTGAGCAGCAGCAGCATCATCAACATTCACCGGTACGTATGGCATCACAGGAGACACAAAAACACACAATGAAGCAACACAGCTCCTGGTTTGTGTTGACGGTTCAGACGGTCAGACTGAACACAAACGACAAAGAGTTTCCACGCCTTTCCAAGCGAGAGTCTCCCCTCGGTTTTGGTCCCACTTCAAAGGGAATGAAAACATCTGAAAGGAAAAGTGAGGTGACTGATGGTCTTTGACAGCGACTCCAGATGAACGAGAAACGTGCTGGGATCCTAACCCTTCATCACTGGGCCATCAGCTGGTCTGGAGTGAATAAACTCCTGAGCTGAGGACTGGTTGATAACTGACGACACAACTGAAGCTGGAGCAGCATGGAGGGAGGTCCGCGCTGCTCTATGTAGCAGTACCACTCCTGACCCCATGAGGGCAGACGATCACAAGAACGTTCATGCATCTGTCCCTGACGAAAGACAATAAGTAATGTTACCCAACGTGCCGGGCCGTCCCCACTCATGAGGACAGCAGATCTATGTCCCCCCATGCGATCAGAAGTGCTACTGCTACAGGTGTTCTCATTAGTCGGGTCTTATTGTCCAGAAGCAGCTGATCGGTTGGGATCGTCATGTGACTAACAAGTTCAGAATCTCCACCTTTTCTGAAGAGCATCGGCTGTTAAATGGAGTGTTTATTTACTTTGATAAAACTTCCATCAAGCATTTCTGCAGTGAGGAATAAAAAAGTTTTTCCAAAGCTTGACGGAAACACGGCCAGCAGAGCTGCAAGGCAATGGAAAATGTGTGGAAGCGTTCCATGGGAATTAATGGAAATTCATGGGAATCTGCATGAATTTACCTGAAATTAGAAACTTTATTACATAAAAAGGATTAAAAAGATGTTTGGTAATAAACAGACAAGCATGTAAACTAATACAAATTCCCATGATTTTGTGTGATGAACTTAAGATATTATTTAATTCAAAGGATTTATGGCCAGAATTATAATTAAACACTAATTAGCACTATGACAGCCAGTCTCAGTGTAGTGCTAATTAGTGTTTAATTATAATTCTGGCCATAAATCCTTTGAATTAAAAGGATTTTACACTACACCCGACAACATAGCTCCTAGGATCCTTTGGGCACACAAACACCTCCCCCTCCTTGAACAGGCACCTTAGCGTGGTGAAGGGGTTTGTGTGCCCAAAGGATCCTAGGAGCTATGTTGTCGGGGGCATCATGCCTCTGGATGGGTCTCCCATGGCAAACAGGTCCTGGGTGACGGAGCGGTTCACTAATCCCTCATGAAAAATTTAACATCAAGGATCGTTACGTTGCCCGGATTGGCGTCATCGGCGCCCCACCCTGGAGCAAGGCTTGGGGTTGGGGCTTGAAGGCGAGCATCTGGTGGCCGGGTCTTTTTACAATCCCAATCCCTGGACCAAAACCCTGGCAATGGGGACATGGAATGTCACCTCGCTGGGAGGGAAGGAGCCGGAGCTTGTGCAGGAGGTTGAGAGATACCGGCTAGAGATAGTTGGGCTCATCTCTACGCACAGCCTGGGCTCTGGAACCCAGCTCCTTCAGAGGGGCTGGACGCTCCACTATTCTGGAGTTGTCCACGGTGAGCGGCGACAGGCTGGTGTAGGCCTGCTTATAGCCCCCCAGCTCAGCTGCCATGTGTTGGAGTTTACCCCAGTGAACGAGAGGGTTGCTTACTTGCGCCTTCGGGTCGGGGAAAGGTCTTACTGTTGTTTGTGTCTACGGGCCGAACAGCAGTACAGAGTACCTGGCCTTCTTGGAGTCTGTGGAAGGGGTAGTTGATAGTGCTCCAACCGAGGACTCCATTGTTCTACTGGGGGACTTCAATGCTCATGTGGGCAATGACAGTAAAACCTGGAGAGGGGTGATTGGGAGGAACGGCCTCCCCGATCTGAACTCGAGTGGTGTTCTGTTATTGGACTTCTGTGCTAGTCACGGTCTGTCCATAACAAACACCAAGTTTGAGCATAAGGGTGTCCATCAGTGCACGTGGAACCAGGACACCCTAGGCCGGAGGTCAATGATGGACTTCGTTGTCTTTTTGGATGTGGTAGTCACGTGTTGTAGTTGGATGTGGTAGTCACGTGTTGTAGTTGGATGTGGTAGTCACGTGTTGTAGTTGGATGTGGTAGTCACGTGTTGTAGATGGATGTTGTTAGTCAGGTGTTGTAGTTGGATGTGGTAGTCACGTGTTGTAGTTGGATGTGGTAGTCACGTGTTGTAGATGGATGTTGTTAGTCAGGTGTTGTAGTTGGAGGTGGTAGTCACGTGTTGTAGTTGGATGTGGTAGTCACGTGTTGTAGTTGGAGGTGGTAGTCACGTGTTGTAATTGGATGTGGTAGTCACGTGTAGTTGGATGTGGTAGTCACGTGTAGTTGGATGTGGTAGTCACGTGTTGTAGTTGGATGTGGTAGTCACGTGTAGTTGGAGGTGGTAGTCACGTGTTGTAGTTGGAGGTGGTAGTCAGGTGTTGTAGTTGGAGGTGGTAGTCACGTGTTGTAGTTGGAGGTGGTAGTCACGTGTTGTAGTTGGATGTGGTAGTTACGTGTTGTAGTTGGAGGTGGTAGTCACGTGTTGTAGTTGGATGTGGTAGTCACGTGTTGTAGTTGGATGTGGTAGTTAGGTGTTGTAGTTGGAGGTGGTAGTTAGGTGTTGTAGTTTGATGTGGTAGTCATGTGTTGTAGTTGGAGGTGGTAGTCAGGTGTTGTAGTTGGATGTGGTAGTCACGTGTTGTAGTTGGATGTGGTAGTTAGGTGTTGTAGTTGGATGTGGTAGTTGGATGTGGTAGTCACGTGTTGTAGTTGGATGTGGTAGTTAGGTGTTGTAGTTGGATGTGGTAGTCACGTGTTGTAGTTGGATGTGGTAGTCACGTGTTGTAGTTGGAGGTGGTAGTCACGTGTTGTAGTTGGAGGTGGTAGTACGTGTTGTAGTTGGATGTGGTAGTCACGTGTTGTAGTTGGATGTGGTAGTCACGTGTTGTAGTTGGATGTGGTAGTCACGTGTTGTAGTTGGATGTGGTAGTTACGTGTTGTAGTTGGATGTGGTAGTCACGTGTGTAGTTGGATGTGGTAGTCACGTGTTGTAGTTGGATGTGGTAGTCACGTGTTGTAGTTGGATGTGGTAGTCACGTGTTGTAGTTGGATGTGGTAGTCACGTGTTGTAGTTGGATGTGGTAGTCACGTGTTGTAGTTGGATGTGGTAGTTCAGGTGTTGTAGTTGGATGTGGTAGTCACGTGTTGTAGTTGGATGTGGTAGTTACGTGTTGTAGTTGGATGTGGTAGTTCACGTGTTGTAGTTGGATGTGGTAGTTACGTGTTGTAGTTGGAGGTGGTAGTTAGGTGTTGTAGTTGGATGTGGTAGTCACGTGTTGTAGTTGGAGGTGGTAGTTAGGTGCTGTAGTTGGATGTGATAGTCACGTGTTGTAGTTGGATGTGGTAGTCACGTGTTGTAGT
Organism: Xenentodon cancila; assembly: GCA_014839995.1. Lineage (NCBI taxonomy): Eukaryota > Metazoa > Chordata > Actinopteri > Beloniformes > Belonidae > Xenentodon > Xenentodon cancila. The sequence continues at coordinate 2,340,513 of CM026216.1, read as the reverse complement.
TGGATGTGGTAGTTACGTGTTGTAGTTGGAGGTGGTAGTTAGGTGTTGTAGTTGGATGTGGTAGTCACGTGTTGAAGTTGGAGGTGGTAGTTTAGGTGCTGTAGTTGGATGTGATAGTCACGTGTTGTAGTTGGGATGTGGTAAGTGAGGTGTTGTAGTTTGGATGTGGTAGTTAGTGTTTGTCGTTGGATGTGGTAGTTAGGTGTTGTAGTTGGAGGTGATATT
>CM026216.1:2302500-2339788 GCA_014839995.1 Xenentodon cancila | reverse complement strand
GGCGGCATTTCTACAGTTACTGCTGAAGCATCACCCTCCGTCTCACTTCATTCTTCTGTCTCCTCCTCCACTGTCTTGTAGCCCAAAGCTTGTCCTCACCCCCTCCCCCTACTGTTCCTGCTGCTCCTCTGGCTCCCTCTCATCTGGAGGAGGTGACTGTTTTCCACCTGGAGACATACCTGAAGGAACCGCGGCGTCCAGAGACCAGGAGGTTACGCTCCTTCTCCTCACCCCCTGACACCAGCGAGCGCTGCTCCCACCTGCCTACCTCCTCCTCCTGTCGGCTGCCTCCACTGGCCCCGCCTCTTCCTGTGTCTCCTTCAATCAGGAGTGTGGTGAGTGTTTGTTGCTCCTGAACTTTGACATGTCAATGTTGATTGATCCAGACACGTCTCCTGAGGGATGTTGCTCAAAGCCAAGATGAGGATCAAGCCAGGATATGTCAGTTATCCTGGCTGAATTCACACACATCTGAAAAAAAGCAGGTAGTGAATTACAATGGAGACGGGAAGTGAACTGGTCCCAAATGAGTCCTGGGAGTGGGCCTGACAAGGTCTTCTTGACACAGATGTCGCAGACTCTGCTGCACTTTGTCTCTGGGGTCTTCCTCCACCTTCATTTTACCCAGCTGTGGGTGGACGCCACATCTTTGAGCCACAAAAGCTCCCATCGAAGGCGGGGCAATGCATTGTGGGGCCGGTTGTCATGGAAACATGACAGTCAAAGACCACTGCTTTGATGCTGGCCTCACTGAGCGTCGTAGCGTGACAAAGGGATAAGCTCCCCGCCAATCAAAAGGCTACGCCCCAAATTATAAATAAAGATATTTCTTTACATCATTTTACCTGTTCGTAACCCCCCCCCCCAGTACATTCGTCATAGATGTAAAATCTAACTAAGGAGATCAAAACTGTATTTGAACCAGACTGTAAATATGTTTTGATGGAGGTATGAAGGTTTATGGATCCAGATCCAGGTGGTTCCTCTACCGAACACCTGGATCCGGACCCTAGTAGTCGGCAGAGGAACCACAGGTCTGGATCTGGATCCAGGTGGTCAGTAGAGGAACCACAGGTCTAGATCTGAACCCTAGTAGTCGGCAGAGGAACCACAGGTCTGGATCTGGATCCAGGTAGAGGAACCACCTGGATCCGGACCCTAGTAGTCAGCAGAGGAACCACTGGTCTGGATCTGGATCCAGGTGGTCAGCAGAGGAACCACAGGTCTGGATCTAGATCCAGGTGGTCGTTAGAGGAACCACAGGTCTGGATCTGAACCCTAGTAGTCAACAGAGGAACCACAGGTCTGGATCTAGATCCAGGTGGTCGGTAAAGAAACCACAGGTCTAGATCCGGGCCCTAGTAGTCGGCAGAGGAACCTCAGGTCTGGATCTGGATCCAGGTGGTCGGTAGAGGAACCACAGGTATAGATCCGGTCCCTAGTAGTCGGCAGAGGAACCACAGGTCTGGATCTGGATCCAGGTGGTCAGCAGAGGAACCACAGGTCTGGATCTAGATCCAGGTGGTCGTTAGAGGAACCACAGGTCTGGATCTGAACCCTAGTAGTCGACAGAGGAACCACAGGCCTGGATCTGGATTCAGGTGGTCGGTAGAGGAACCACAGGTCTAGATCTGGATCCAGGTGGTCGGTAGAGGAACCACAGGTCTAGATCCGGACCCTAGTAGTCGGCCGAGGAACCACAGGTCTGGATCTGGATCCAGGTGGGCAGTAGAGGAACCACAGGTCTGGATCTGGATCCAGGTGGTCAGCAGAGGAACCACTGGTCTGGATCTAGATCCAGGTGGTCGTTAGAGGAACCACAGGTCTGGATCTGAACCCTAGTAGTCGACAGAGGAACCACAGGCCTGGATCTGGATTCAGGTGGTCGGTAGAGGAACCACAGGTCTAGATCCGGACCCTAGTAGTCGGCCGAGGAACCACAGGTCTGGATCTGGATCCAGGTGGGCAGTAGAGGAACCACAGGTCTGTTTTCGGATCCAGGTGGTCAGATCCAGGTGGTCGTTAGCAGAACCACAGGTCTAGATCTGAACCCTAGTAGTCGGCAGAGGAACCACAGGTCTGGATCTGGATTCAGGTGGTCGGAAGAGGAACCACCTGGATCTGGACCCTATTAGTTGGCAGAGGAAACACAGGTCTGGATCTAGATCCAGGTGGTCAGTAGAGGAACCACAGGTCTAGATCCGGACCCTAGTAGTCGGCCGAGGAACCACAGGTCTGGATCTGGATCCAGGTGGTCGGTAGAGGAACCACAGGTCTAGGTCCGTTCCCTAGTAGTCGGCAGAGGAACCACAGGCCTGGATCTGGATTCAGGTGGTCGTTAGAGGAACCACAGGTCTAGATCTGAACCCTAGTAGTCGGCAGAGGAACCACAGGTCTGGATCTAGATTCAGGTGGTCGGTAGAGGAACCACGTGGATCTGGACCCTATTAGTTGGCAGAGGAACCACAGGTCTGGATCTAGATCCAGGTGGACGGTAGAGGAACCACAGGTCTAGATCCGGACCCTAGTAGTCGGCCGAGGAACCACAGGTCTGGATCTGGATCCAGGTGGTCGGTAGAGGAACCACAGGTCTGGATCTGGATCCAGGTGGTTGGCAGAGGAACCAAAGGTCTGGATCTAGATCCAGGTGGTCGGTAGAGGAACCACAGGTCTAGATCCGGACCCTAGTAGTCGGCCGAGGAACCACAGGTCTGGATCTGGATCCAGGTGGTCGTTAGAGGAACCACAGGTCTAGATCCGTTCCTTAGTAGTCGGCAGAGGAACCGCAGGCCTGGATCTGGATTCAGGTGGTCAGTAGAGGAACCACAGGTCTGGTTTTGGATCCAGGTGGTCCATGGAAGAACCACATGTAAAAAAGACTAAAACCAATTTGTCTCTCTAGAAATGAGGCAGCAGTGTTATTATTTCTTCCTTTTATTCCATTACTTGTGTATAAAATTCTGAACAGCCAAGATTCTGGTTATCTACAAGACATGATAGCACCTAATGTTCCTACCAACATGACACCAACATGATCCACTGACCTGCAGTCCCACCTCTGACCACCTCAGTGTCTGCTGCCTACACCCGTTTAGATAGTCGTCTCTGTAGTGTTGTCTTGTCATAGACGCTATATAAATAAAATTGAATTAAAGTGAATGGTATAGATGCACTGGTGATCTGTGTATCAAAAATAACTTAATAATCTGCTTCGCAGTACCTGCACATTTATAAAGTTATTTTTAATTTCAAGTGCATGTTCAATGACTGACTTTTGACTTTTAGAGCTTCTTCTACAAATGTAATTGCCCTTTAAGTTCAGTGGTTTCAGGCATTTAGAGTTGAAACTTGTTTAGTCTGAGGCTGAAGAGACTGGATAAAGCAGGCGTGTTCAGTTCATCTTTGCTTTAATTCGCTTTAATGTTTTAATATTTTTAATGTATCAAATAAGAATCAGCAGTCGTTCATATTATCTTACCTTTTTGTTTTTGCGCACCTTGCACACCTATGACATTTAAACCTTTATTGTGAAACGAAATACCGGAAGTTGCTGTCTGAGCTCCGTTGACTTTATGAACCAGCGTCCCGGCGGGCGGGCGGAGGCGACTTCACCTGACAGTACGCGGTCCTCCACCGGCCCGCAGGTCCCTTCATCCGCATCGGAACTCAAGATGGAGCCTTGAAGATACCTGCGGTCGACCAGAGCAAAGAAGAGACGCGAATGAACGGCCACTGTCACGTAGGTCCCCGCTGACGCAGAAACGACGGCATTTATCAGAAAAGCTGCCGTCACTTCACCGCTCAGCATCCGTGACCGTGTCACTTCACCGCGTGCACGACGAGATGGAGCTCTAATGACCGGCTGATGCTTCATGTGTAGGACACACAGAGGATGCGGTCTTTGAGGACCTGGACCTGGTCCGGACGGGCCGCCCGCAGATGCTCCGCTCAATTATTTAACGTGTCAGTGCGCATGTCCGAGCTGTTCATTAGTCCGTTATTTTCTCTTCAGTGAGCTCAGCATCTGTGAAGTTAGTTTGATGTTTGTCTGGAAGGTTCTGCGGGAGTTTCACGTGTTTGCTCGTCCAGAGAGCACAAACAGGCCTTCAGACCTGTTTCATCTGCAACAGTCTTGTTATCAAGGTCAAATGTTGGTGGCGACACGTATGCTGAGTCATTAGGAGACAAGTGAAAGGAGCAGGTGTCATTTTGACAAAAATCAAATGTGAGTAACTGTGTTGCTTTGTGATGGACAGGTGGAGGTTGCAGGTGACATGTCGGAGCAGCCGGACCCTGATGATGCGGGTAAGAGTCCTGACATGATCGGGCTTGTTCACTTTCATCCTGTTGCTCAGACTGATATCCAGCTGAGACTGTTTGCAGCTGGCAGGTGTCCCGTTGTCACGGCAACAGACGGCTTAGGCACTTCAGCTGATCTGGTGTTGAATCACATTTTTTCCTGCTTAATACTGTTGTGATAATCTGAGGGCGGTCGAGGGTGACTGCCACAGTTTCTCTCTCACTCTGCTTTCTCTCAGCTGGACGAAGACAAAAACAAAACTAATCACCAAAATACGCCATCACTCTAAGACTGTGACACATCCGTTCACAAGTTTACTTTTGTCGTTTAACGTACACACAGCAGAATGGTTGGTTACCGTGGTGACAGAGGCTGGCTCTGGACCGCGACCGGGCAGCTTCAGGCTGCTTCTGGCCTCCGGCGCTTGAATCTAAGTTCCAGGTCAAAATGAGTCCGAGCTCGACCGCGGCAGCATTTCCATCCGGATCGCTCCAGATCATCCTGCTGACAGACAAAGGTCCTGCGGGTCAAGACGGCAGGTCAACGCCGCTCGTCTGCATTAGTCTCGTATCCGATGAAATCTGGTTTTAACAGAGTATGGCTGGGTGCAGGTGATCTATGCACGGTTACCGTGGTGACGCATTACACTGCTGGTACGTTTGCGTCCCGGTACGTTTGCGTCCCGCTGCTGCCGGGGACCACGCCAACGGGGATGCTCGGCTTTGCGGCCTTCAATGTCTTCATTCTATCATCTTGATATCAGGTAGAAAAAACGTGCGGTCATTTCATAAGTTGTTTTTGCGGCGTTTAACAGACGTCACTGCCGCTGTGGAGTCGTAACATTAAACTCACTCAGAACCGGGCACCATTGCCCCAATCCCACGTCACAGAGTCACCAAACTAAAAACAGCAGAGAGTCCAGCATCCTTATCCTAGGATAACCCGCTCCCTCCCTGTTGCAGCTTGGAGCGCCATCAGGACACAGATCCCGCTGTCCAGGCCCTCCGGCCCAAAGACGACGCTAGGAAGTCTTTTAAGCTCAACTCCAAAAACTAGAAAATTTGGTTTTGCTGGCAGCAGCACAAAATGTTCACGTCTGGCTCTCCACAGCTTCCTGGGTTTTGGATTTCAGAGACCATGTCCTTAGCCAATGTCATTCCTTAAATAGGTCTCTGCAGTCCGATGAGTTGACAGAACCGTCCCCAGTAGGATGGTCCTGCTGTTACCCAGACACCTCACACCGAGTGTGCAACATTTCATTTTTATGAAAACATCTACGCCATCCTGGAACAGGACACTTCATCCCAGCGTCAACGCAGACAGCAGCAGTCCTGAACAAACTCATCCCAAATCAGCTCCAGGGATCCAAGTTGATCTGGATTCTCAGACCACCTGCAGCCCAGCCGTCTGATGTCAAACTCATTTCTTCTTCTGTGATCTCTGAGCAGAACTAATGTTTGCTGACGTGTGTCTGCGCAGCGTCGGAGGAGTCGGAGAGAGACATCTACATGCGCTTCATGAAGTGTCACAAATGTTACGACATCATCCCCACCAGCTCCAAACTGGTGGTGTTCGACACCACGCTGCAGGTGAGACGTCCTCAGACTGCCGGGGTCTCTTCTACAGACACCTGTGATGTCAGAGGTGTGATGTCACAGCTGAGATGGTGTGAATGTGGAACAACGTTGGGCCAAGACTGGAGCCCTGAGGAGCTCCAGAGCGGTGCCAGTGTGAGAGTCAGACATCTGAGGTTGTGAGTTCTGGTTTCTGAACTGACGGTCTGAGTCAGAACTCAGTCATGATGCCTTAGAGTTGGTGAGCATGTTCCTCTAGTTCACAACAGACGATCCTTGATTACTGATGGTGTTGTTTCAGGTGAAGAAGGCGTTCTTTGCTCTGGTGGCGAATGGCGTACGAGCTGCTCCACTGTGGGAGAGCAAGAAACAGGGGTTTGTGGGTAAGTTTGTATGTGGCTGCAGTGTCCTCTTCTTACTTTGTTATCAATACTCACAGGGCTCTAGGGTTCATGAAGACGCTGCTTTCAGCTGGACCTTCAAACTAAAAGCATCCTTAAGGATCGATTTTACGGCGCTCTCGTCAGTTTATAAGACTTCCCATTCCTGTTTTGGCTTTTTTTATCTACATCAGAGTTCATTCACACCTCCTTAAACAGCTGCACATTAGAGAAGACGTTTGACCGTGTCTTTGGGGTATACTGTGGAGGCTGTCCTGGGACTCTGGGATACTCAGTCCTTGTAAAGGGCTACTGAGGCCCCCCAGTAAAACCCAGATTCATGGATGGGACTTGGACTCTGCCAGTGCTGTTTGCAAACCTGCTTGGAAATTTTATAGAAGATATGAACGCGTGAAGGGCAGCACGGTGGCTTAGTGGTTAGCACTGTTGCCTCACAGCAAGAAGGTTCCCGGTTCAATTCCCGGCCCGGTGGGTCTTTCTGTGTGGAGTTTGCATGTTCTCCCCGTGCTTGCGTGGGTTTCCTCCGGGTACTCCGGCTTTCTCCCACAGTCCAAAAACATGCAGAGTAGGTTAATTGATATTTCTAAATTCTCCCTAGGTGTGAATGTGAGTGTGATTGGTTGTTTGTCTTGTATGTGGCCCTGGATAGACTGGCGACCTGTCCAGGGTGGACCCCTGCCTTTCGCCTGATATGCGTCGGGATAGGCTCCGACAGACCCCCGTGACCCGGTAACGGATTAAGCGGGTACAGATAATGGATGGATGGATGAACGCGTGAATTAGTTTTCCAGCATCACTCTGTGAGAGGATGCTCCTGATCCTTGTGATATTACGGAGGTGGAAAAACGCGGTTTTACAAACCTGATTAATATGATGTTTAAATGACAAATCTTGATCAAGATAACAACAAGGTTTCTCAGTTTTACTGGAGGCCAGACCTGAACACACACTGTGTCTGTGTGTCCTCTTGTTTCAGGAATGTTGACCATCACAGACTTCATCAACATCCTGACCAGATACTACAAGTCACCCATGGTAACACACACAGCTTCCAGATGTTTTAAATTTGCAGCTTCTGTGCAACAGCATCTGTTTTTGAAGCTTTGCATGTTGTCACTGCAATGACTTGGTCAAACATGAACAACATGTATGTTTCATGAACTTCCCTGCACGTGTGACACGGTTGTTTTTGCACGTGTGCCAGGTCCAGATCTATGAACTGGAGGAACACAAGATCGAAACATGGAGAGGTACAAACTCACTGCTCCAAGAGTGTGTTTTAGTGTGTTTCAGTGTGTTGGTCGTAACACTCATTCATGTTGACAGAGCTGTACCTGCAGGAGACCTTCAAACCTCTGGTCCACATCTCACCTGACGCCAGGTACCTTCTATTGGGGGACTTGGTGGGGCTCATTAAACATTACTGTGCTGTCCTCTGAATGCATGAGAACAAGAATGTGTGTTTGTGTGAAGTCACTATCTGAAAGCAGTGTTACTAAGCATCTGCTGCTCTCAGTGAACTCTTTCTGTGTCTCTCTTCCCTGACCTCTCTCAGTATTTTTGAGGCCGTGTATTCTTTGATAAAGAATAAGATCCATCGGCTTCCTGTCATTGATCCGATCAGCGGGAATGCCCTCTACATCCTGACGCACAAGAGGATCCTCAAGTTCCTGCAGCTCTTTGTGAGTCCACTATACACTATATACTACATATACTACACTATATACTATATACTACACTATATACTACATATACTACACTATATACTATATACTACATATATTACACTATATACTATATACTACATATACTACACTATATACTACATATACTACACTATATACTATATACTACACTATATACTACATATACTACACTATACACTATATACTATATATACTACACTATATACTATATACTATATATACTACACTATATACTATATATACTACACTATACACTACATATACTACATATACTACACTATATACTATATACTACATATACTACACTATACACTATATACTACATATACTACACTATATACTACATATACTACACTATATACTATATACTACACTATATACTACATATACTACACTATACACTATATACTACACTATATACTACATATACTACACTATACACTATATACTACACTATATACTACATATACTACACTATACACTATATACTACATATACTACACTATACACTATATACTATATATACTACACTATATACTATATATACTACACTATACACTACATATACTACATATACTACACTATATACTATATACTACATATACTACACTATACACTATATACTACATATACTACACTATATACTACATATACTACACTATATACTATATACTACACTATATACTACATATACTACACTATACACTATATACTACACTATATACTACATATACTACACTATACACTATATACTACACTATATACTACATATACTACACTATACACTCTATACTACATATACTACACTATATACTATATACTACATATACTACACTATATACTATATACTACACTATATACTACATATACTACACTATACACTATATACTACATATACTACACTATATACTACATATACTACACTATACACTATATACTACATATACTACACTATACACTACATATACTACACTATATACTATATACTACACTATATACTACATATACTACACTATACACTATATACTACACTATATACTACATATACTACACTATACACTATATACTACATATACTACACTATATACTACATATACTACACTATACACTATATACTACATATACTACACTATATACTATATACTACGCTATATACTACATATACTACACTATACACTATATACTACACTATATACTACATATACTACACTATATACTACATATACTACACTATATACTATATACTACGCTATATACTACATATACTACACTATACACTATATACTACACTATATACTACATATACTACACTATACACTATATACTACATATACTACACTATATACTACATATACTACACTATATACTACATATAGTACACTATACACTATATACAATATATACTACACTATATACTATATACTACACTATATACTACACTATACACTACATACTACATATACTACACTATATACTACATATACTACACTATATACTACATATACTACACTATATACTATATACTACACTATATACTACATATACTACACTATATACTACATATACTACACTATATACTATATACTACATATACTACACTATACACTATATACTACATATACTACACTATATACTATATACTACATATACTACACTATATACTACATATACTACACTATATACTACATATACTACACTATATACTATATACTACACTATATACTACATATACTACACTATATACTATATACTACACTATATACTACATATACTACACTATACACTACATACTACATATACTACACTATATACTATATACTACACTATATACTACATATACTACACTATACACTATATACTACATATACCACACTATATACTACATATACTACACTATATACTATATACTACACTATATACTACATATACTACACTATATACTACATATACTACACTATATACTATATACTACACTATATACTACATATACTACACTATACACTATATACAATATATACTACACTATATACTATATACTACACTATATACTACACTATACACTACATACTACATATACTACACTATATACTACATATACTACACTATATACTACATATACTACACTATATACTATATACTACATATACTACACTATATACTACATATACTACACTATATACTACATATACTACACTATATACTATATACTACATATACTACACTATACACTATATACTACATATGCTACACTATATACTACATATACTACACTATATACTACACTATATACTACACTATATACTACATATACTACACTATATACTACACTATATACTACATATACTACACTATATACTATATACTACACTATATACTACATATACGACACTATATGCTACATATAATACACTATATACTATATACTACACTATATACTACATATACTACACTATATACTATATACTACACTATATACTACATATACTACACTATACACTACATACTACATATACTACACTATATACTACATATACTACACTATATACTATATACTACACTATATACTACATATACTACACTATACACTATATACTACATATACTACATTATATACTACATATACTACACTATACACTATATACTACATATACTACACTATATACTTTATACTACATCTACTACACTTTATACTACATATACTACACTATATACTATATACTACACTATGTACTATATACTACACTATACACTACATACTACATATACTACACTTTATACTACATATACTACACTATACACTATATACTACACTATATACTACATATACTACACTATATACTACACTATATACTACATATACTACACTATATACTATATACTACACTATATACTACATATACTACACTATACACTATATACTACATATACTACACTATATACTATATACTACACTATATACTATATACTACACTATATACTACATATACTACACTATACACTACATACTACATATACTACACTATATACTACATATACTACACTATACACTATATACTACACTATATACTATATACTACACTATATACTACATATACTACACTATACACTATATACTACATATACTACATTATATACTACATATACTACACTATACACTATATACTACATATACTACACTATATACTTTATACTACATATACTACACTATATACTACTACATATACTACACTATATACTACACTATATACTACATATACTACACTATATACTATATACTACACTATATACTACATATACTACACTATACACTACATACTACATATACTACACTTTATACTACATATACTACACTATATACTATATTCTACACTATATACTACACGATATACTACATATACTACACTATATACTATATACTACATATACTACACTATACACTATATACTACATATACTACACTATATACTACATATACTACACTATACACTACACTATATACTACATATACTACACTATATACTATATACTACACTATATACTACATATACTACACTATACACTATATACTACATATACTACACTATATACTACATATACTACACTATATACTACACTATATACTACATATACTACACTATATACTATATACTACACTATATACTACATATACTACACTATACACTATATACTACATATACTACACTATATACTACATATACTACACTATACACTACATATACTACACTGTATACTACACTATACACTACATATAGTACAATATATACTACACTATATACTACACTATACACTACACACTATACTATGCACGACATATACTACAATATACACTACATACACTACATTATTTACTACATATACTATACTATGTACTATATATACTACACTATACACTACATATACTACACTATATACTACACTATAAACTACATATACTACACTATACACTACATATACTATACACTACGTATACTACATATACTACACTATATACTACATGTACCATACACTACATATACTACATATACTACACTATATACTACATATACTACACTATATACTACATATACTATACACTACATATACTACATATACTACACTATATACTACATTTACTATATACTACATATACTACACTATATACTACATATACTATACACTACATATACTACATATATTATAATGTATACTACATATACTATACTATACACTACATTTACTACATATACTATACTGTATACTACATATACTACACTATACACTACATATACTATACACTACATATACTACATAAACTACACTATATACTACATATACTATATACTACATATACTTCACTATATACCACATATACTATACACTACATATACTACATATACTATACTGCATACTACATATACTACACTATATACTACATATACTATACACTACATATACTATACACTACATATACTACATATACTACATTATATACTACATTTACTATATACTACGTATACTGCAGTATATACTACATATACTATACACTACATATACTACACTGTATACTACACATACTACACTATATATTACATATACTACACTATACACTACATATACTACACTATATACTACAATATACACTACATATACTACACTATATACTATATATACTACACTATATACTATATATACTACACTATATACTACATATACTACACTATACACTACATATACTACACTATATACTACAATATACGCTACATATACTACACTATATACTACACTATACACTACATATACTATACTATACACTACACACTATACTATGCACTACATATACTACACTATATACTACATGTACTACACTATACACTACACACTATACTATGCACTACATATACTACACTATATACTACATATACTACACTATACACTACACACTATACTATGCACTACATATACTACACTATATACTACATAGACTACACTATATACTACTATATACTACATATACTACACTATATACTACAATATTCACTACATATACTACACTATATACTACATATACTACACTATATACTACATATACTACACTATATACTACTTATACAACACTATATACCACATATACTACACTATATACTACATATACTACAGTATATACTACTTATACAACACTATATACTACATATACTACACTATATACTACATATACTACACTATACACTACATATACTACACTGTATACTACTTATACAACACTATATACCACATATACTACACCATATGTTACATATACTTCACATTACATATTCACTGCCACACACACATTGCACCCTGAGACCACCCAGACCTCTATCCACTCCGACATCCAAAATCCACCCAAGTCCAGTCCCCCCCACTAGCCCCCACCAGCCCCCACCCTCACATCACTCATTGAAATCACCAATTTTTTCTTTTGCTTCGACTTCTCACAATCACTATAATCAGCTTGTCTGACTTAAATAAAGGTTTTATAATCTAGTAGTAACATGTGTTTAAACTGTAAACTGGAACTAAAGTTGGTTTCCCCCCATGTGGTTTAGTTTTTCTACCTCAGGCTCAAATTACACTCCAGTCAGAGGATGGACGTTTTTGTCTTTAACTTTTAAGTTCCACTTGGAAAACTTTGCTGGAGAACAGTAAACTATCTAACAATCTTATATGCACTCAGGACTGCTTCAGCAGTTTAAGAAACTTGCTCTACTGGGTCACAGAGGTGTTCTGCTTCAGGTGCAGGACCACAGAAGAGCCACCTGTCCAGGGGACACTTGGGTTTGTTTGAATCCAGTCAGTCTGAGGTCAAAGTACACATCAGGATCACCCCTGGGGAGTTCAGGGCCTCATACAGCGTGGGAACTTTCAGCGCTGAGTTTTACACACTTCTTCTTTATGGTTGAAAACCAGCTTTGACAGAAGCTCTTCTGATTCATAGAGTCGTTGTGAAACTTTACATAATACATTTTTACAAATATAAATCTTTTCCACAGCAGCACAAGCTTGAATGTCTCAGGGAGAATTATTGATACACTGATGCTAATGTTTATAGCCACAAACTCTCTGATTCTGAAAAATTGGTAATTTACTGCTGTGAATCGACTCTAACTTGATTCCCTAGAAATGTGTTTGGAAGCATCTGCTGTTTTATTGACGTGAATGAACGTGTGCGTATGTGAGGTGTGTGAGATGCCCATGCCAGCCTTCATGAAGCAGACTCTGGAGGAGCTCGGTGTGGGGACGTACTCCCACATCGCCTACATCCATCCTGACACGCCGCTCATCACAGCACTGTCTGTCTTCACGCACCGCCGTGTCTCCGCTCTGCCCGTCGTCGACCACAACGGTAACCATTCACTACATTGTCGTCATTATCATCACATGTTCTTAGTCTCAGGCTGAGCTGCTCTGTCCTCCTGTCTGTCTGCAGGTAAAGTGGTGGATATCTACTCCAAGTTTGACGTCATTGTGAGTACAGCTGTGCTCTGCAGATCCTGTCAGGATAGTCTGGGGGTAGCAGGATGTCTGAGTGTGATGTTTGCGTGCATAGAACCTGGCGGCCGAGAAGACCTACAACAACCTGGATGTGACGGTCACTCAGGCTCTCAGACACCGATCCCAGTACTTTGAAGGAGTCGTAAAGTGCAACAAGCTGGAGACTCTGGAGACCATCGTGGACCGCATTGTGAAGGCAGAGGTAACACGCCATCAGCTGTCAGGATGATAGCGCATTTGTATGATGCTGGAAGAAAAAAATTATCCTCAGACTAGAGACTGGAATAATAAAACAAACAGAAACAGCCAGAGTGAGTGTGTGCAGGAGCATCAAGTAGCATCAGACTTGCAAACTCCTCAGATGTATGTTCCCTGCATCGCTCCCTGCTTCATATGTTTGCAGACCTGCTGCATTGCTGAGTTAAACCCTCCCATTAACAGAAAAATTACTCAGAGCATTGCAGCATCCTGGCTTGCTACAGTCTATACACGATCTATACATGATCTATACACGATCTATACATGATCTATACACGATCTATACAAGATCTATACACGATCTATACATGATCTATACACGATCTATACATGATCTATACACGATCTATACACGATCTATACACAATCTATACATAACTAATAGTTAAAAACTGTTGAAAATGCTGTTTCTTCGCTCTCTTGTTAATGACTACTGGAGAACCTTTCTCATCCAACTGATTTTCATGGTGCATTGTGGGATACCCTGAGGACACCGTAACAGTTCTTACCTCATATGTGGACACTCTTCAGTGGTTGATGTTGGCTCCAGCTCAGGTTTTATAACAGCTACATGTGTAGGAGGTCACTGTCCTCCATGGATGTGGTGTCCATGTGACACAGACTTTGAAGTAACAAGGTCTGTGTCCCTGTTACTAAACGTAAACTAAAATGGTAGTTTTAGACTTTTAGAGCGTTTCACAACCAAGCCCCAAAATACATTTATTTTTTTGACCCTGTATCATTCAGCTCATTCACTTTGGTCCTCAGATCAGAACCTTTTGTCCATTCTAGGAACATATTTTAAAACTACAGGAGATCACGCTTTCCAATCGGTTGCCCCTGGCCTATGAAACACTAACCTTCTGAAACTGTTGCCCCTGGACTATGGAACACTTGCCCCTGGACTATGGAATGCTCTACCTCTGAGTATGTTACTGCTGTACTATTGAACACTCTGTCTTCTGAATCTGTTGTCCCTGGACTATGGAACATTCTACCTCCTGAATCTGCTGAAGGTAGAGGTACCTCCTGAATCTGTTGCCCCTGGACTATAGCAGACTCTACCGACTGAATCTGTTGCCTCTTGACTATGGAGGACTCTACCGACTGAATCTGTTGCCCCTGGACTATGGAAGGCTCTACCTTTTGAATCTGTTGCCCCTGGACTATGAACGGCTTTACCTCCTGAATCTGTTGCCCCTGGACTATGGAAGCCTCTTCCTCCTGAATCTCTTGCCCCCAGATTATGGTAGGCTCTTCCTCCTCAATCTTTTGCCCCTGTACCATTGAACACTCTACCCTCTGAATCTGTTGCCCCATGGCTATGGAAGGCTCTGCCCCGGGCTCTTACTCATCAATCTTTTGCCCCTGTACTATTGAATGCTCTACCATCTGAATCTGTTGGCCCTGGACTATGGAAGGCTCTGCCTCCTGAATCTGTTGGCCCTGGACTATGGAAGGCTTGCCCCTGGACTATGGAACCTGGACTATGGAAACTAGCCTCTAAATCTGTTGCCTCTGGACTATGGTGGGCTCTTCCTCCTGAATCGGTTGCCCCCGGATTATGGTAGGCTCTTACTCATCAATCTTTTGCCCCTGTACTATTAAATGCTCTACCCTCTGAATCTGTTGCCCCATGGCTATGGAAGGCTCTGCGTACTGAATCTGTTGCCCCGGGACTATGGAAGGCTCTACCCTCTGAATCTGTTGCCCCATGGCTATGGAAGGCTCTACCCCGGGCTCTTACTCATCAAACTTTTGCCCCTGTACTATTGAATGCTCTACCATCTGAATCTGTTGCCCCATGGCTATGGAAGGCTCTGCGTACTGAATATGTTGCCCCGGGACTATGGAAGGCTCTACCTCCTGAATCTGTTGCCCCGGGACTATGGAAGGCTCTTCCTCCTGAATCTGTTGACCCTGGACTATGGAAGGCTTTACCTCCTGAATCTGATCGCCCCGGGACTATGGAAGGCTCTTCCTCCTGAATCTGTTGCCCCTGGACTATGGAAGGCTCCACCTCCTGAATCTGTTGGCACTGGACTATGAAAGGCTCTACCTCCTGAATCTGTTGGCCCTGGACTATGGAAGGCTCTGCCTCCTGAATCTGTTGCCTCTGGACTATGAAAGGCTCTACCCCCTGAATGTTTTACCGCTGTACTATTGAACGCTTTCTCTTCTTAATCTGTTGCCCCTGGACTATGGAACCTGGACTATGGAAACTACCCTCTAAATCTGTTGCCTCTGGACTATGGTGGGCTCTTCCTCCTGAATCTGTTGGCCCCCGGATTATGGTTCTTACTCTTACTCATCAATCTTTTGCCCCAGTACTATTGAATGCTCTACCGTCTGAATCTGTTGCCACTGGACTATGGAAGGCTCTGCCTACTGAATCTGTTACTCCTTGACTATGGAAGGCTCTACCTCTTGAATCTGTTGCCACTGGACTATGGAAGGCTCTGCCTATTGAATCTGTTGCTCCTTGACTATGGAAGGCTCTACCTCCTGAATCTGTTGGCCCTGGACTATGGAAGGCTTTACCTCCTGAATCTGATCGCGCCGGTACTATGGAAGGCTCTTCCTCCTGAAACTGTTGCCCCTGGACTATGGAAGGCTCTATCTCCTGAATCTGTTGGCCCTGGACTATGGAAGGCTCTGCCTCCTGAATCTGTTGCCTCTGGACTATGAAAGGCTCTACCCCCTGAATGTTTTACCGCTGTACTATTGAATGCTCTACCGTCTGAATCTGTTACCACTGTACTATTGAACGCTATCTCTTCTTAATCTGTTGCCCCTGGACTATGGAACGCTTGCCCCTGGACTATGGAACCTGGACTATGGAAACTACTCTCTAAATCTGTTGCCTCTGGACTATGGTGGGCTCTTCCTCCTGAATCTGTTGGCCCCCGGATTATGGTTCTTACTCTTACTCATCAATCTTTTTCCCCAGTACTATTGAATGCTCTACCGTCTGAATCTGTTGCCACTGGACTATGGAAGGCTCTGCCTACTGAATCTGTTACTCCTTGACTATGGAAGGCTCTACCTCTTGAATCTGTTGCCACTGGACTATGGAAGGCTCTGCCTATTGAATCTGTTGCTCCTTGACTCTGGAAGGCTCTACCTCTTGAATCTGTTGCCACTGGACTATGGAAGTGCTCTACCTCCTGAATCTTTTGGCGCTGGATTATGGAAGTCTTTACCTCCTGAATCTGTTGGCCCTGGACTATCGAAGGTTCTGCCTCCTGAATCCGTTGCCCCTGGACAATGAAAGGCTCTACCTCCTGAATTCTTTACCGCTGTACTATTGAATGCTCTACCTCCTGAATCCGTTACCCCTGTACTATTGAACCCTTTCTCTTCTGAATCTATTGCCCCTGGACTATGGAACACTTGCCCCTGGACTATAGAAGGCTCTACCCTCTTAATCTGTTGCCTCTGGACTATGGAAGGCTCTTCCTACTGAATCTGTTGCCCCCAGGTTATGGTAGGCTCTTACTCCTTAATCTTTTGCCCCTGTACTATTGAACACTCTCTCTTCTGAATCTATTGCCCCTGGACTATGGAAGGCTCTACCCTCTGAATCTGTAGCCTTTGGATATGGTAGGCTCTTCCTCCTGAATCTGTTGCCCCCGGATTATGGTAGGCTCTTAGTCATCACTATTTTGCCCCTGTACTATTAAACGCTCTACACGCTGAATCTGTTGCCCCTGGACTATGGAAGGCTCTACCCTCTGAATCTGTTGCCCCTTTACTATTGCAGGCTCTCTCTTCTGAATCTGTTGCCCGTGGACTATGGAAGGCTCTAGCCTCTGAATCTGTTGCTCCTGGACTATGGAACACTCCACCTTCTGAATCAGTTGCCCCTGGACTATGGGCCGCTCTACCTCCTGATTCTGTTGCCCCTGTACTATGGAAGGCTCTACTGTCTGAATCTGTTGCCCCTGGACTATGGAAGGCTCTACCTCATGAATCTGTTGTCTCTGGGCTATGGAAGGCTCTGCCTACTGAGTCTGTTGCTCCTGGACTATGGAAGGCTCTTCCACCTGAATCTGTTACCCCTGTATTATTTCATGCTCTCTCTTCTGAATCTGTTGCACCTGGACAATGGAACGCTTGCCCCTGGTATATGGTAGGCTCTACCTTCGAGATCTGTTGCATCTGGACTATGGAAGGCTCTACTTTTTGAATCTGTTGCCCCTGGACTATGGAAGGCTCTGCCTCCTGAATCTATTGACCCTAGACTATGGAAAGCTCTACCCTCTGAGTCTGTCGCCCCAGGACTTTGGAAGGATTTCCCTCCTGAATCTTATACCGCTGTGCTATTGAATGCTCACTCCTCTGAATCTGTTGCCTCTGGACTATGAAAGGCTTTACCTCGTGATTCTGTTGGCACTGCACAATAAAAGGCTTTACCTCCTGAATCTGTTACTCCTACACTATGGAATGCTCTACCACCTGAATCTGTTTCCCTTGTACAATGGAATGCTTTCTTTTCTGAATCTGTTACCCCTGGACTATGGAAGGCCCTACCCTCTGAATCTTTTGCTCCTGGACTATGAAAGGCTTTACCTCCTGATTCTGTTGGCACTGGACAATGAAAGGCTTTACCTCCTGAATCGGTTGCCCCTGGACAATGAAAGGCTTTACCTCCTGAATCCGTTGCCGCTGGACTACGGAAGGCTCTACGCTCTGAATCTGTTGCCCCTGTACTATTAAACGCTCTACACGCTGAATCTGTTGCCCCTTGACTATGGAAGGCTCTACCCTCTGATTCTGTTGCCCCTTTACTATTGCAGGCTCTCTCTTCTGAATCTGTTGCCCGTGGACTATGGAAGGCTCTAGCCTCTGAATCTGTTGCTCCTGGACTATGGAACACTCCACCTTCTGAATCAGTTGCCCCTGGACTATGGGCCGCTCTACCTCCTGATTCTGTTGCCCCTGTACTATGGAAGGCTCTACTGTCTGAATCTGTGTCCCCTGGACTATGGAAGGCTCTACCTCATGAATCTGTTGTCTCTGGGCTATGGAAGGCTCTGCCTACTGAATCTGTTGCTCCTGGACTATGGAAGGCTCTTCCACCTGAATCTGTTACCCCTGTATTATTTCATGCTCTCTCTTCTGAATCCGTTGCACCTGGACAATGGAACGCTTGCCCCTGGTATATGGTAGGCTCTACCCTCGAGATCTGTTGCATCTGGACTATGGAAGGCTCTACTTTTTGAATCTATTGACCCTGGACTATGGAAAGCTCTACCCTCTGAGTCTGTCGCCCCAGGAATTTGGAATGCTTTCCCTCCTGAATCTTATACCGCTGTGCTATTGAATGCTCACTCCTCTGAATCTGTTGCCTCTGGACTATGACAGGCTTTACCTCCTGATTCTGTTGGCACTGGACAATGAAAGGCTTTACCTCCTGAATCGGTTGCCCCTGGACAATGAAAGGCTTTACCTCCTGAATCCGTTGCCGCTGGACTACGGAAGGCTCTACCCTCTGAATCTGTTGCCCCTGGACTATGGAAGGCTCTACCCTCTGAATCTGTTGCCCCTGGACTATGGAACGCTCTACCCGTAGAATCTGTTTCTCCTGGACTATATAAGGCCTTTCCTACTGAATCTGTTGCTCCTGGACTATGGAGCAATCCACCTTCTGAATCTGTTTCCCCTGGACTATGGAAGGCTCTACCTCCATAATCTGTATCCCCTGGACTATGGGCCACTCTACCTCCTGAATCTGTTGCCCCTGGATTATGGAAGGCTCTAGCCTCTGAATCTGTTTCCCCTGGACTATGGAAGGCTCTACCCTCTGAATCTGTTGCCCCAGGACTATTGAACACTCTTTGTTCTAAATCTGTTACTGCTGTACTATTGAACACTCTGTCTTCTGAATCTGTTGCCCCTGGAATATGGAAGGCTCTACCTCATGAATCTGTTGCCCCTGGACTATGGAAGGCTTTACCTCATGAATCTGCTGCCCCTGGACTATGGAAGGCTCAATCTTTTCATGCTCTACTTCCTGTTCTGCATCTGGCCAATAGTGTTGATTCTTCTTAAAAACAGCTGATATATTTTTATTTAAAACAAGATGATTGGGCAACTCTTCTGTCATTCAAGTTTGTTTTTGTGTATACATTTTTTGTGCATCTTAGCCTTTGTGTTTTAATTGGTTTAATTTTTTTTTACTCCACATTTTATTGTAAATCCCTTTGTGATCAAACAATTGACACAAAAATGTTTTTTGTAAGAGACTGTAAATATGTTTTTTTCTGCTATAAAGTTAGACATTTTAACATGGAGGTCAGTAGAGATTGACTAATCTTTGGAGCCTCTAGTGGTCTGTCAAGGAACTGCAACCAAACTTAGTTCCTTATAAGCCTCAACCTGGAAGTTTGAAGCTTGATTCTGACGTCTTAATTTGTGAACACCAAAACTCCAAAAATTAATTTCTGGTGTGTTTTGTGTGCAGGTTCACAGGCTGGTGGTTGTTGATGAAGAATCTCATATTGTTGGCATTGTGTCCCTGTCAGACATCCTGCAGGCGCTGGTCCTGACGCCGGCAGGTACACACACACACACAGCTTTATTATCTTTGTGAAGTCCAGCAGCAGGTTAAACTGGGTAAAACACTTTAACAATGAACCCTAATGAAGCTCTGACACTCTGGAGATGTCAACGTTGCCAAATATGCAACAGGCTTCTTTAATTTTATTTCCTTGCAAACATGATGAACCCGAGATATCAAGACATTTCGGGTTTGTTTTTGTATTTTAAAGGAGGGGTTTGTGTGCCAAAAGGATCCTAGGAGCTATGTCGTCTGGGGTATTATGCCTCTGGTAGGGTCTCCCATGGCAAACAGGTCCTGGGTGACGGGCCAGACTAAGAGCGGTTATTAATCCCTCATGACAAATTTTACATCAAGGAGTCACCAGGGCCCCACACTGGAACCATGCCTGGGGTTGGGGCTCGAAGGCGAGCGCCTGGTGGCCCGGTCTTTGCCCACGGGACCTGGCAGGGCTCAGCCTGAAATGGCGACTTGGGCCCACCTTCCAGTAGGCTCACCACCAGCACGAAGAATCATGAGGGTTCGGTGCAATGTGGTTTGAGCAGCATTCATGGCGGGGTGCCTTGGCGACCTAATCCCTAGACCAAAACCCTAGCATTGGGGACATGGAATGTCAACTCGCAGGGGAGGAAGGAGCCGGAGCTTGTGCTGGAGGTTGAGAGATACCGGCTAGAGATAGTCAGGCTCACCTCTACACACAGCCTGGGCTCTGGAACCCAGCTCCTTCAGAGGGGCTGGACGCTCTAGAGTTGCCTACGGTAAGCGGCGACAGGCTGGTGTAGACCTTCTTATAGCCCCCCAGATCAGCTGCCATGTGTTGAAGTTTACCCCAGTGAATGAGATGGTTGCTTCCTTGCGCCTTCGGGTCGGGGTAAGGTCTCTTACTCTTATATGTACCTACGGGCCGAACGGCAGAGCAGAGTACCTGTCCTTCTTGGAGTCTGTGGAAGGGGTACTTGATAGTGCTCCAACTGGGGACTCCATTGTTCTACTGAGGGACCTCAATGCCCACGTGGGCAATGACAGTAAAACCTGGAGGGGGGTGAATGGGAGGAACGGCCTGCCCAATCTGAACCTGAGCGGTGTTCTGTTATAGGACTTCTGTGCTAGTCACGGTCTGTCCATAACAAACACCATATTTGAGCATAAGGGTGTCCATCAGTGCACGTGGCACCAGGACACCCTACGCCGGAGGTCAATGACTTCGTTGTTGTTTCATCTGACCTGCAGCAGCATGTCTCGGGTGAAGAGATGGGCTGAGCCATCAACTGATCACCACCTGGTGGTAAGTTGGATATGCTGGCGGAGGAGAAAGCGGGACCGACGTTGGAATGTCTGGCCGAGCCTTCTGTCAGGGAGGTCTTCAACTCCCACCTCCCCCACCTGGGATAGCTTCTCCCAGATTCTGAGGGAGGCTGGGGACATTGAGTCAGAGTGGACGATGTCTCTGCCTCCATTGTTACCGCGGTACCTCAAAGTTTCGGATGCAGGGTCTCTGGTGCCTGTCGTGGCGGAAATCCCTGAACCCACTGGTGGACACCGGAAGTAAGGGATGCCGTCAGGTTGAAGAAAGAGTCCTATCGAGTATGTTGGTCTGTGGGACTCGTGACACAGCCGACGGGTACTGGCAGGCCAAGCAAGCTGCAGCTTGAGCGGTCCTGGAATCAAAAACTCAAGTCTGGGAGAAGTTTGGTGAGTCCATGCAGGACGACTATTGGTTGGCACCGAAGAGATTCTGGCAAACCGTCTGGTGCCTCAGAAGGGGGAAGCAGTACCCTGCCAGCACCGTTTATGGTGCGGGTGGAGGGCTGCTGACCGCAACTAGGAACATTGTCAGATGGTGGAAGGAATACTTTGAGGATCTCCTCAATCCCACTGACATGCCTTCTGCTGAGGAAGCAGAGGCTAGGGACTCTATGAGGGACTCTTCCATCACCCAAGCCGAAGTCACTGAGGTAGTCCATAAACTCCTTGGTGGCAGGGCACCAGGGGTGGATGAGATTCCCCTGAGTACCTCAAGTGTCTGGATGTTGTAGGGCTGTCTTGGTTGACACGCATCTGCAACATTGCATGGAGGTTGAGGGACAGTGCCACTGGAGTTGCAAACTGGGGTGGTGGTCCCTCTGCTTAAAAAAGGGGACCGGAGAGTGTGTTCCAACTAAAGGGGGATCACACTTCTCAGCCTTCCTGGGAAAGTCTACTCTAGGGTACTGGAGAGGAGATTCAGGAGAAACAATGCGGTTTTCGTCCTGGTCGTGGAACAATGGACCAACTCTATACCGTCTGCAGGGTGCTGGAGGGTTTATGGGAGTATGCCCAACCAGTCTACATGTGCTTTGTGGATCTGGATCTGGATCTGGAGTGAGTATGGGGTCCGGGCCCTTTACTATGGGCTGTTCGGTCTCTGTACTACCAGAGCAGGAGCTTGGTTCGCATTGCCTGCAATAATTTGCACTTGTGTTTAAAATGTATTTATTGTGTAGCACCGAGGGTTTGAGAATAATGTAATTTCGATTCTCTGTATGTATCTCACATGTAGTAGAATTGACAATAAACTTGACTTTGACTTTTGACTTTGATAAGTCAGACGTGTTCCCAGTGCATGTTGGACTCCGCCAGGGCTGCCCTTTGTCACCGATTCTGTTCATAATTTTTATGGACAGGATTTCAAGGAGTAGCCAGGGACCGGAGGAGGTCCAATTTGGGAACCACAGGATTTCAACTCTGCTTTTTGCAGATGATGTTGTCTTGTTGGCTTCATCGAGCCAGAACCTTCAGCATGCGCTGGGAAGGTTTGCATCCGAGTGTGAAGCGGCTGGGATGAGAATCAGCACCTCCAAATCCGAGGCCATGGTTCTCAACTGGAAAAGGGTGGCCTGCCCTCTCCGAGTAGATGGAGATGTCCTGCCTCAAGTGGAGGAGTTTAAGTATCTCGGGGTCTTGTTCACAAGTGAGGGAAAGATGGAGCGTGAGATTGACAGACGGATTGGTGCAGCGTCTGCAGTCATGTGGTCGATGTACCGAACTGTCGTGGTAAAGAAGGAGCTGAGTCGCAAGGCGAAGCTCTCAATTTACCGGTCAATCTACGCTCCCACCCTCACATATGGCCATGAACTTTGGGTATTGACCGAAAGGACAAGATCACGGATACAAGCGGCCGAAATGAGTTTCCTCCGCAGGGTGGCTGGGCGCTCCCTTTAGAGATAGGGTGAGAAGCTCAGTCATCCTGAGGGAGCTCGGGGTTGAGCCGCTACTCCTTCACATTGAGAGGAGTCAACTGATGTGGCTTGGGCATCTGTATAGGATGCCTCCTGGCATAAAGATGTGTTCTAGGCATGTCCCACCGGGAGGAGGCCCTGGGGAAGACCCAGGACACGCTGGAGAGAATATGTCTCTCGGCTGGCTTAGGAACGCCTCGGGTTCCCAGCAGAAGATGGATGGATGGATGGATGGATGGATGGATGGATGGATGGATGGATGGATGGATAGAACTCCGGGTTTTCATCTATCTACTTCTGTACCTGCAGGTCTGAAGAGGAAGGAGTCCATCCCCTCTCAACCCACTATCATGGACTCAGCTGAGCTAAAAACAGCACCTGAAACTGTACCAGACCCAGACCGGGACCAAGACCAGGAACTGGAACCTGAAATCAAACCTGAACCAAACCAGGACCCGGAGACAATGGCCAGGGTTCCTGAAACTGCAGAAACGTGCCAGCAGGGGGAGACAGAGAAGGTGATTCAGGAGGAGGCAGAGGGGCAGGCAGAGAGAGTGGGGGAGGGGGATGCAGGGAGAGCAGTGGAGGAGGAGGAGGAGGAGGAGGAAGAGGAGGAGGAGGAGGCAGGGAGAGCTGGGGAGGAGGAGGAGGCAGAGAGAGCGATGGAGGAGGATGAGGAGGCAGGGAGAGTGGTGGAGGAGGAGGAGGAGGCAGGGGACCAACTGTGAAGGAGGAGGCAGGGAGAGCTGGGGAGGAGGAGACAAGGAGAGCTGGGGAGGAGGCTGGGAGAGCGGTGGAGGAGGAGGCAGGGAGAGCTGGGGAGGAGGAGGAGGCAGGGAGAGCTGGGGAGGAGGCTGGGAGAGCGGTGGAGGAGGAGGAGGCAGGGAGAGCGGTGGAGGAGGAGGCAGGGAGAGCTGGGGAGGAGGAGGAGGCAGGGAGAGCGGTGGAGGAGGAGGCAGGGAGAGCTGGGGAGGAGGAGGAGGAGGAGGAGGAAGCAGGGAGGGAGGGGGAGACGGAGAATGAAACAGGTACAGAGGAGGTAAAGGGAGAGACTGAGGAGATCAAGGAGGGGGTAGAAGGAGAGACTACAGATGGGGAGATGGTGGAGTCACAGATTGGTGCAGGTGAGCAAGGAGAGGTCAAGGATGGAGTGACAGAGGGGCATGAGGAGGAGAAAGATGTTGCACCAGAAGATGGGGGAGGAGGGAGGTTGTGAGGGGCAGGAGAGAGAGGTTGCAGTGGGACATCA
Source organism: Xenentodon cancila (assembly GCA_014839995.1). NCBI lineage: Eukaryota > Metazoa > Chordata > Actinopteri > Beloniformes > Belonidae > Xenentodon > Xenentodon cancila. The sequence goes on along the minus strand of CM026216.1, from coordinate 2,313,989 downwards.
TCAGTTTGCGTCTCTCTGGACTCTGATTAGCCACTGCTGGTCAGGTCTACCACAGAAGAAGAACAGAAAGAACAGTGTACTGCTGTGATTGGGCAGCTGCTGTTGAGGTGGGTGGAGCATGGTAATTGACATGCACTTTAACCAATTGAGGCTCTCATATGGTCTCAGAGAAAAATTCTGGTTCAATTGTTCGGTTTTGGAAAGGTTTCACGATGATGTGATGGTCACCATGGCAACATGAAAGACATCAAAGCTGCAGGAGTGAGGAGATGCCAAACACGTGACATGTAATCACGATTAAAGCCTGTTTTCTGCCCCCTGCTGGTGTAAACCCACCTCTGCAGCTTTTCTTTAGTTATTTACAGCATTCAGGAAAAAAAACAAATATGTGATGTTCTTAGGAGTTCCTTCTGGATCCTTGAATCTCCTCCAGAACCTGGACCTGTTCCTGTAGACCAGAACAGTGTCGATGGATCACAGCCTCTGACTGGTGGAGAGGATTTTACCTCTACAAACACTTAATCTCTTGTGGAGGGCAGTATTCAACCACTGCTCACCGCTGCATTTGTAACCTTTCATATTTTGTAGATGTTAACAAATCAAATGTGAAATTTATGTAATATTTCTAAGAATCTTTAAAAACATAGATTTTATTAGTAATTTATTGTGTTTATAGTTTTAGATGTTAGAGGTGACTGAAAGGGGGCGTGACTATACAGTTTGGACCACTAACCGAAAAGAAACAGATTATTAACTTTATTTATCTATATAAATATACTGAATATTAATGTTTTGGGCTCACTGGAACTTTGGGAAATGTAGTATTTTAAAAGAGCAGGCATTCACAGCAAGCATCTGTGATGTCATGACGTTGCATCTGTGACACCACTGAGCTGCAGGCTGAAGTGTTTCCATGGAGACAAAGTTCCTGTTAGTGATGTAGTGTGTGTGCTGCTGCTGTGAAAACAATCAATTAAACCTGCTGGTGATTTTTCTCAACCCTTGTCGTGTTTTCTGTCCTCTTCAGTAAACACTTTTAGTTTGGTGACTTTCTTGCAGGTAGATGCAATTTGGATTCAGCTGTGTCTCTTCTGCTCCAGCTCCATGTTCGGGTCCATTTGTGGACATAGAGACCCCACAGGCAGATGGTAGAACAGCAGAAATTCCTTGCCTTGGACATCCTGAACACCTCCACCTGCTGCAGCTGCTGTAAGGGGCTGATCATTAATGGCTTGGGTGGAGGTGATGGGGGTGGATGAGGTTCAACCTATCTAAGGCGCTGGAATGAAATTATCTGGTGTTTTAAGGGTAAACAGAAAAAAGTAATGGATGAACCCATGCTCTGAGATCATTCTACTCAGAATGACAATAGCCCCTTTTTAGTTTTGAGTTATGTTAGGTGCTGGATGGATGCCCTTTCACCATCTTTTTGACCATGGTAAGACTGCTTAGAAATACTTAAGTCCAGATATATATTTTGGCAATGACAGGTTTTTTTATTATTATTTTGACTTTATACATCCCTCACAATCCATTTCAACCCCCTCCTTGAACAGGCACCTTAGCGTGGTGAAGGGGTTTGTGTGCCCAAAGGATCCTAGGAGCTATGTTGTCGGGGGCATCATGCCTCTGGATGGGTCTCCCATGGCAAACAGGTCCTGAGTGACGGGCCAGACTAAGAGCGGTTCACTAATCCCTCATGAAAAATTTAACACCAAGGAACGTTACGTCGCCCAGATTGGTGTCACCGGGACCCCACTCCAGGCCTGGGGCCCGATTTCTTCTCCTGGAGCAAACGACCAGCGCCAGGATCCGGGCACCTCATCAACCCCTCCTCAATAGTCCTAATAGACTTCTCCAGTTCACCAACGGTAGCTTTCAATGCAGCAGTGGAATGTGAAGTATGTTGTTGACAAAAAACACGGATCTGGGCTTTTCCCACTTCCCACCAGTGTTTTATGGAGCCAAAAGGACTCTTACGGGCCCTCCACAGCTCCCAAAAGCACTGAAAATTTCATGCAAAAATTATTATCCTGGAGAAGTTTATTATTAAAGTGCCAGTATGATTTAACCCTCACACCTGGTAAGACTACTAAATTTGCAGTGGCGAGATGATGGTCTGTGAACCCAACAGGGCTGATGTCACTATAAGCAACACCTGATGACAAGTTCCTGGAGACGTATATACGATCCAGCCGTGCAGTGGTCACCACACCATCCCTAACCCGAACCCATGTGTACTGCCTAACCCCTGGAAATTTCACCCTCCACGTGTCCAATAAAACCCAACGCGTAATTACAGTCTTAAGGCTCCGAGAAGATACTGGATGAGGTTCGTCATGTGTCCTATCCATAGTAAAATCCAAAGTACAATTAAAATCACCGGCAACAACTAGTTTGTCGTGATGCCAATGTTGTAATTCATCATTGAATTTATCAAAAAAGGAAACTCTCGGAGCCTTGATTTGGAGCATAGACATTTACAAAACAAAACACTGTATTACCTATCTCTGCCCTAACGAATACCAATCTACCTGGAACAACCTCGGTCACAGAAATGATGTTCACAGATAGTTTCCTCGTAGAATGAGTTTCCTGCAGAAAAAATATATCAATCCCTTTTTGGACCGCAATTAAAGCTCTCTTATCCCTGTCCCTCCCACCGTTCACATTCAAGGTACCAACCCTAAAGCCCTGCATAAGAAGGTCAGAGAAGAGAATAACAGCAAAAAGACAAAGAAGAAAAAACAGTAAAGAAAGAAGCCCATGTGATGCATCATCATGTAGACTACTTCATTTGTCTAGTCCTCATGCTCATTCTACCTGAAGCAGCTTTCCTCAAAGTTGTTATATGCGTCTTAAGACGGAACCATTTACGTTCGTCCAAGTGGTCAAAACCCACCGGTCTTTCATCACACCTTCTACAGAGGCACCATGGAGAGCATCCAGACCAGCTGCATCACCGTGTGGTACGGAGCTGCACCGCAACCTGACCAGCCGCATCACCGTGTGGTACGGAGCTGCACCGCATCCTGACCAGCTGCATCACCGTGTGGTACGGAGCTGCACCGCATCCTGACCAGCTGCATCACCGTGTGGTACGGAGCTGCACCGCATCCTGACCAGCTGCATCACCGTGTGGTACGGAGCTGCACCGCATCCTGACCAGCTGCATCACCGTGTGGTACGGAGCTGCACCGCAACCTGCCGCAAGTCTCTCCAGCGCGTCGTGAGAGCAGCTGAGAAGATCGTTGGTGTCTCTCTCCCCTCACTTCAGGACATTTACAGTCCCGTCTGACTCCAAAGCCCTCAGCATCGTGAGAGACCCCACCCACCCCGTCACACAGCCTCTTCAGTCTGCTGCCATCAGGGAGGAGGCTGTGGACCCTCCGGGCCAGAACCAGCAGACTGAAGGACAGCTTTCCCTCCCTGCCCCCCCCCTCACTCACTCTGACCTCTGTATCTGGACCAGACACTTTTGGCAGAACTGGACCGCCGTCTTTGCACCAGGTCACTTTAACCAGACCGATAAGATGAACACCTGCAGGACCGTCACACACCTTTAAAAACCGGTGGGTCTTTCTGTGTGGAGTTTGCATGTTCTCCCCGTGCTTGCGTGGGTTCCCTCCGGGTACTCCGGCTTCCTCCCACAGTCCAAAAACGTGCAGGGTAGGTTAATTGATCTTTCTAAATTCTCCCTAGGTGTGAATGTGAGCGTGATTGGTTGTCTGTCTTTGTGTGTGGCCCTGTGACGGACTGGCGACCTGTCCGGGTGGAGCCCTGCCTTTCGCCTGATATGCGTCGGGATAGGCTCCGACAGACCCCCGTGACCCGGAAACGGATAAAGCGGGAATAGATAATGGATGGATGGATGGATGGGTTCATCATAACAATAATGTCGCCTCACAGCAACCAGGTTCCCGGTTCGATTCCCGGCCCGGTGGGTCTTTCTGTGTGGAGTTTGCATGTTCTCCCCGTGCTTGCGTGGGTTCCCTCCGGGTACTCCGGCTTCCTCCCACAGTTCAAAAACATGCAGTTTAATTGATCATTCTAAATTGCCCGTAGGTGTGATTGTGAGTGTGGATGTTTGTCTTGTATGTGGCCCTGGATAGACTGGCGACCTGTCCGGGTGCAGCCCTGCCTTTCGCCTACTATGCGTCGGGATAGGCTCCGACAGACCCCCGTGACCCGGAAACGGATAAAGCGGGAATAGATAATGGATGGATGGATGGATCATACTAACATTTTATTGTTTTTACTGTAATTTTATTGCCTTTGGCTCTTAAACCCAACGTCATGCCATAACTTGTTTCTTTTAACTTTGCACTTTGTGTTTAAAATGTATTTATTGTGTAGCACCGAGGGTTTGAGAGTAACGTCATTTTGATTCTCTGTATGAACCTCACATGTGGTAGAATTGACAATAAACTTGACTTTGACTTTGACTTTGACTTTGATCACACTAACAGACCGAATGAATTTATCAGTATCACTGAAGTAGTCACTGACCTTAACTGACTTCTTATGTTTTTTTGTTTTTTTTTTATATATAAGTCTCATCCAAAAACCTGTTTATGTCCTCCAAGGAATACAAATCCTTGGACCTAGTACCAGTATCCACAACAGATGCAGCATCCGATTCAGAGTCATAGTCCATGTCATCCACGCAAGAACTCGCAAGAAACTCCATCACCATCCACAGAAACATCAGCACGAGACTGAGCGGGAAAGTCAACTAAACTCTGACTGCAGGAAAGACCAACTGCATCAGTGTCACTACACTGATCATCACCGGACTCGTCCACAATACTAGAAATATGTGGATCCAACTGTGAAAAATCAGCATTTGGCAGCGACACACCGCTAGACAACGTGGCAGTCGGTGCCGCTGTGGGCATCACAGCAGGACTGGCAGCGGTGTCACCAGCAGAGCCAGGAGCATTGCCTGTCCCAGCACCAGCCGAAGCAAGAATAGCGGCAGAAGGAACCAGCAGGGGACCAGCGGGGGACCAGCAGGGGACCGGCAGAGGGACCGGCAGAGGGACCGGCAGAAGAACCAGCAGAGGGACCGGCAGAGGAACTGACAGAAGAACCAGCAGAGGCACTGGCCGAAGGACCGGCAGCGAGCCCGACAACAGAGCAGCAACCTGCACCGATGTCAGTGTCCGCCCCACCAGCCCGCTGCTTATGAGGACAAACAAAGCGTTTGTGTCCCACATCTCCATCTGCCCCGAACTCGCATACACCATGTAAGAACCGTCACCATGCTTCACCCTAAACAACACCTCCAAAGTCTGCATCAGCGACTCCAAAAACATGAACACCTGCCGTTGCAAAGACAGAATGTGCTTGAATTTAGGGTCCTTACACCCTAAACTCACCATTTTAAACTTGCTGGTAAACATTCCAAATCTGCTGAGTTCTTTTTCCAGCATTTCATCGGAAATAAACGGGGAGACACCGGACACGGTGATACGTGTCGAAGGCACCGACAGCGGTGACACCTGCACGAACCCGTCATTGATGAAAATAACACGTCCTATCAAATCAGGAACGCGGAGTTCATCGGTCAGGAACGCAACAACAGCCTTGTTCATCCACGAAGCAAGAGATATATTTTCATGTCCGACCTGCTCATCTACGGCCAAAAGAACGTCCTCCATAGAGACGCCACTGTCTGGCGGGACAAGACCGAGGTGGCGTCGCAGAGGACGCCATCCTCCAACAAGCCACCAAGCTACCAATTAAAGCACTGCAACGAAGACAACCACGAAGTACACTTACCAAAACTGTGAAACCAAGTCAAAACCCGTTCCACTCACACGCTACACCTCCTACTCACGCTCACACTCATGCCCACCGGACAAAGAGAGGACCAGATCACTTCATCTAATCTCCAGTAATTCACAAAGGACAAGATCACTTCATCTAATCTCCAGTTCACTGAGGACCAGATCACTTCATCTAATCTCCAGTAGTTCACAGAGGACCAGATCACTTCATCTAATCTCCAGTGGTTCACTGAGGACCAGATCACTTCATCTAATCTCCAGTAGTTCACTGAGGACCAGATCATTTCATCTAATCTCCAGTAATTCACAAAGGACAAGATCACTTCATGTAATCTCCAGTAGTTCACTGAGGACCAGATCACTTCATGTAATCTCCAGTAGTTCACTGAGGACCAGATCACTTCATCTAATCTCCAGTAGTTCAATGAGGACCAGATCACTTCATCTAATCTCCAGTAGTTCACAGAGGACCAGACCACTTCATCTAATCTCCAGTGGTTCACTGAGGACCAGATCACTTCATCTAATCTCCAGTAGTTCACAGAGGACCAGATCACTTCATCTAATCTCCAGTAGTTAAAAGAGGACCAGATCACATCATCTAATCTCCAGTAGTTAAAAGAGGACCAGATCACTTCATCTAATCTCCAGTAGTTCACAGAGGACCAGATCACTTCATCTAATCTCCTGTAATTCACAGAGGACCAGATCACTTCATCTAATCTCCAGTGGTTCACTGAGGACCAGATCACTTCATCTAATCTCCAGTAGTTCACTGAGGACCAGATCACTTCATCTAATCTCCAGTAGTTCACAGAGGACCAGATCACTGCATCTAATCTCCAGTAGTTCACTGAGGACCAGATCACTTCATCTAATCTCCAGTAGTTAAAAGAGGACCAGATCACTTCATCTAATCTCCAGTAGTTCACAGAGGACCAGACCATTTCATCTAATCTCCAGTAGTTCACTGAGGACCAGATCACTTCATCTAATCTCCAGTAGTTCACTGAGGACCAGATCACTTCATCTAATCTCCAGTAGTTCACTGAGGACCAGATCACTTCATCTAATCTCCAGTAGTTAAAAGAGGACCAGATCACTTCATCTAATCTCCAGTAGTTCACAGAGGACCAGACCATTTCATCTAATCTCCAGTAGTTCACTGAGGACCAGATCACTTCATCTAATCTCCAGTAGTTCACAGAGGACCAGATCACTTCATCTAATCTCTAGTAGTTCATAGAGGACCAGACCATTTCATCTAATCTCCAGTAGTTCACAGAGGACCAGATCACTTCATCTAATCTCCAGTAGTTCACAGAGGAGACCAGACCACTTCATCTAATCTCCAGTGGTTCACTGATGACCAGATTACTTAATCTAATCTCCAGTAGTTAAAAGAGGACCAGATCACTTCATCTAATCTCCAGTAGTTCACAGAGGAGACCAGACCACTTCATCTAATCTCCAGTGGTTCACTGAAGACCAAATCACTTCATCTAATCTCCAGTAGTTCACTGAGGACCAGATCACCACATCTAATCTCCAGTAGTTAATAGAGGACCAGATCACTTCATCTAATCTCCAGTAGTTCACAGAGGACCAGACCACTTCATCTAATCTCCAGTGGTTCACTGAGGACCAGATCACTTCATCTAATCTCCAGTAGTTCACAGAGGACCAGATCACTTCATCTAATCTCCAGTAGTTAAAAGAGGACCAGATCACATCATCTAATCTCCAGTAGTTAAAAGAGGACCAGATCACTTCATCTAATCTCCAGTAGTTCACAGAGGACCAGATCACTTCATCTAATCTCCTGTAGTTCACAGAGGACCAGATCACTTCATCTAATCTCCAGTGGTTCACTGAAGACCAGATCACTTCATCTAATCTCCAGTAGTTCACTGAGGACCAGATCACTTCATCTAATCTCCAGTAGTTCACAGAGGACCAGATCACTTCATCTAATCTCCAGTAGTTCACTGAGGACCAGATCACTTCATCTAATCTCCAGTAGTTAAAAGAGGACCAGATCACTTCATCTAATCTCCAGTAGTTCACAGAGGACCAGACCATTTCATCTAATCTCCAGTAGTTCACTGAGGACCAGATCACTTTCATCTAATCTCCAGTAGTTCAATGAGGACCAGATCACTTCATCTAATCTCCAGTAGTTCACTGAGGACAGATCACTTCATCTAATCTCCAGTAGTTAAAAGAGGACAGATCACTTCATCTAATCTCCAGTAGTTCACTAGAGGACCAGACCACTTCATCTAATCTCCAGTAGTTCACTGAGGACCAGATCACTTCATCTAATCTCCAGTAGTTCATAGAGGAACCAGCCCACTTCATCTAATTCTCCAGTAGTTCACAGAAGGACCAGGATCGACTTCATCTAATCTCCAGTAGTTCACAGACGGAACCATGATCACTTCATCTAATCTCCAGTGGTTCACTGAAGACGAGACATTCACTTCTCAATCTCCAGTAGTTCCACATGAAGGACCAGATTCCCTTCATCTCATCTCCAGTAGGTTCATCCGAGGAACCCAGATTCACTTCATCTTAATCTCCAGTAGTTCACAGAGGACCAGATCCCTTCATTCTATCTCTCCAGTAGTTCACTGAGGACCAGACCATTTTATCTAATCTCCAGTAGTTCACAGAGGAGACCAGACCACTTCATCTAATCTCCAGTAGTTCACAGAGGAGACCAGACCACTTCATCTAATCTCCAGTAGTTCACAGAGGACCAGATCACTTCATCTAATCTCCAGTAGTTAATAGAGGACCAGATCACTTCATCTAATCTCCAGTAGTTCACAGAGGACCAGATTCACTTCATCTAATCTCCAGTAGTTCACTGAGGACCAGATCACTTCATCTAATCTCCAGTAGTTCACAGAGGACCAGATCACTTCATCTAATCTCCAGTAGGTTCACTAGGAGACCCAGATCACTTCATCTAATCTCCAGTAGTTCACTGAGGACCAGATCACTTCATCTAATCTCCAGTAGTTCACAGAGGACCAGATCACTTCATCTAATCTCCAGTAGTTCACTGAGGACCAGATCACTTCATCTAATCTCCAGTAGTTCACAGAGGACCAGATCACTTCATCTAATCTCCAGTAGTTCACAGAGGACCAGACCATTTCATCTAATCTCCAGTAGTTCACTAGAGAGACCAGATCACTTCATCTAATCTCCAGTAGTTAATGAGGACCAGATCACTTAATCTAATCTCCAGTAGTTCACTGAGGACCAGACCACTTCATCTAATCTCCAGTAGTTAAAAGAGGACCAGCCATTCATCTAATTCCAGTAGTTCACTGGACCAGATCATTCATCTAATCTCCAGTAGTTAAAAAGACCAATCACTTCATCTAATCTATAGTAGTTCATAGAGGACCAGACCATTTCATCTATCTCCAGTAGTCACAGAGGACCAGATCACTTCATCTAATCTCCAGTAGTTCACAGAGGAGACCAGACCACTTCATCTAATCTCCAGTGGTTCACTGAAGACCAAATCACTTCATCTAATCTCCAGTAGTTCACTGAGGACCAGATCACTTCATCTAATCTCCAGTGGTAATAGAGGACCAGATCACTTCATCTAATCTCCAGTAGTTCACAGAGGACCAGACCACTTCATCTAATCTCCAGTGGTTCACTGATGACCAGATCACTCATCTAATCCAGTAGTCACAGAGGACCAGATCACTTCATCTAATCTCCAGTAGTTAAAAGAGGACCAGATCACTCATCTAATCTCCAGTAGTTAAAAGAGGACCAGACTCACTTCATCTAATCTCCAGTAGTTCACAGAGGACCTGATCACTTCATCTAATCTGTAGTTCACAGAGGACCAGATCACTTCATCTAATCTCCAGTGGTTCATAGGACCAGATCACTTCATCTAATCTCCAGTAGTTCACTGAGGACCAGATCACTTCATCTAATCTCCAGTGGTTCACAGAGGACCAGATCACTTCATCTAATCTGCAGTAGTTCACTGAGGACCAGATCACTTCATCTAATCTCCAGTAGTTAAAAGAGGACCAGATCACTTCATCTAATCTCCAGTAGTTCACAGAGGACCAGACCATTTCATCTAATCTCCAGTAGTTCACTGAGGACCAGTCACTTCATCTAATCTCCAGTAGTTCACTGAGGACCAGATCACTCATCTAATCTCCAGTAGTTCACTGAGGACCAGATCACTTCATCTAATCTCCAGTAGTTAAAGAGGACCAGACCATTCATCTAATCTAAGAGTTCACTGAGGACCAGATCACGTCATCTAATCTCCAGTAGTTAAAAAGGACCAGATCACTTCATCTAATCTCTAGTAGTCATAGAGGACCAGACTTTCATCTAATCTCCAGTAGTTCACAGAGGACCAGATCACTTCATCAATCTCCAGTAGTTCACAGAGGGACCAGACCACTTCATCTAATCTCCAGTGGTTCACTGATGACCAGATTACTAATAATCTTCCAGTAGTTTAAGAGGACAGATCACTTCATCAATCTCCAGTAGTTCACAGAGAGACCAGACCACTTCATCTAATCTCCAGTGGTTCACTGAAGACCAAATCACTTCATCTAATCTCCAGTAGTCACTGAGGACCAGATCACTTCATCTAATCTCCAGTAGTTCACTAGAGGACCAGATCATTCAAATCTCCAGTAGTTCAAGAAGGAACAGACTCACTTCTATCTAATCTCCAGTAGTTCACAGAGGAGACCAGACCACTTCATCTAATCTCCAGTAGTTCATAGAGGACCAGACACTTCATCTAATCTTCCAGTAGTGTCAATAGAGGACCAGATTACTTCATCTAATCTCCAGTAGTTAAAAGAGGACCAGATCACTTCATCTAATCTCCAGTAGTTCACAGAGGACCAGATCACTTCATCTAATCTCCAGTGGTTCACTGAGGACCAGATTACTTCATCTAATCTCCAGTAGTTAAAAGAGGACCAGACTCACTTCATCCTATATCCTCCATTGAGTTCACAGAGGATACCAGATCCACTTCATCTAATCTCCAGTAGTTCAATAGAGGACCAGATCACTTCATCTAATCTCCAGTAGTTCACAGAGGACCCAGATCACTTCATCTAATCTCCAGTAGTTCACAGAAGACCAGACTAACTTCATCTAATCTCCAGTGGTTTCACTGAGGACCAGATCACTTCATCTAATCTCCAGTAGTCACTGAGGACCCACGATCACCTTATCTAATCTCCAGTAGTTCACAGAGGAGACCAGACCACTCATCTAATCTCCAGGGTTCACTGAGGACAGATCACTTCATCTAATCTCCAGTAGTTAAAAGAGGACCAGATCACTTCATCTAATCTCCAGTAGTCACGAGGAGCCAGACCACTTCATCTAATCTCCAGTGGTTCACTGAAGACCAAATCACTTCATCTAATCTCCAGTAGTTAAAAGAGGACCAGATCACTTCATCTAATCTAGTAGTAGTTCAGAGGACCAGACCATTTCATCTAATCTCAGTAGTTCCAGAGGACCAGATCACTTCATCTATCCCAGTAGTTAATAGAGGACCAGATCACTTCATCTAATCTCCAGTAGGTAATAGAGGACCAGATCACTTCATCTAATACAGTAGTCACAGGACCAGACCATCATCTAATTCCATGGTTCAGAGGACCA
>CM026216.1:2274940-2302000 GCA_014839995.1 Xenentodon cancila | reverse complement strand
TCACGCACACACACACACAAACACACACACACACACACACACACACAATAGCCCTTCGTTGGTGCAACATGACTCAGATACATTGCAGCACTCACAGTACAAGGCCTCTGCATGTCCTTGTACACTCTCCAGCTCCCACACACTCACATTGACAGACACACACAGATAAAATTAACGCTTCATGTTTGTTCTGTACAGGTTCCACTTTTCAACATCTGATCTCACTGAAATAATTTCCCAACAACCATTAAACAGTAAGTAAATGTTGTCTTATATTCAAACTCATCCCTGTGGCGCCACCTGGTGGTGAAATAAAAGCAGGCAAACAGCAAACATGACTTGAGCAAGAGACAGACAGACAGACAGACAGACAGACAGACAGACACACACACACACACACACACACACACACACACACACACACACACAGACAGAAGACACTAACACAAACCAAAACAGAGACAGACAGTAAGACAGACAGACAGACAGACACTAACACAGAAAGAGACAGCCGAACAAACACACAGATAGACAGACAGGAAATCAAGTCAGACAGACAGACAGACAGACAGACAGACACTAACACAGAAAGAGACAGTCAGACAAACACACAGATAGACAGACAGGAAATCAAGTCAGACAGACAGACAGACAGACAGACAGACAGACAGACAGACAGACAGACAGACAGGAAGTCAGACAGACAGACAGACAGACAGTACCTCTGGCTTTGTCTCTTTTGTTGCGTGAGAACATTTTGATGCTGACAGGTGATGATGAAGGTTGCTGGTTTGAATCTCTGGAGGCTGACCTGAAGATCCCACTGAAACTAAGCCTGTCTTACAAACTCACACACACACACACACACACACACACACACACACACACACACCACACACACACACACACACACACACACACACACACACACACACACACACACACACACACACACAGTCAAGTGTCAGTATTAAGGTGCAGCCCTCAGCAGATGGCTGTTGTGAAGATGAGTCACTGCAGTCCACGTGTGTCCAGTCAGGTGTGTATACCTGCGTGGAGACTTGGGTGCAGTGTCTTGGTTGGGGGGTCCAATCTGGTAGTGGAAAATAGTTTTGGGGGAGCTGGGACTTGTCTGGGAGCTGGAGGTCCCGGCCGGGGCAGAGTGGGGGCTGGAGGGCCGGCTGGAGGGCCGGCTGATCGAAGCCCGGTGGAAAAAGCTCCAGGTGGGGCTGGCGGAGCGACACAGAGGCTCCTTCTGCAGGACGGGAGGACGTTAACTCAAGACCACGTTACAACAAGACCTGTTGATATGTCATCAGGTAGCTACCAGAATCAGAGATGTCCAATTTCTGCATGTTCATGCATAGCTGTGACTGCACATGTTTTAATTCCACAACCAGGGGTTGGAAGAACGGAAGGATCACTTCACTGTGAATGACTCATTTTCACACTCAACTCTTCCCTCAGCGGTGTGTTTTTCTGCACAAGCGAGAAACTCCGGTGGTATTTCTCTTGCTTTTGTTTCTGATCACCGAGCCTCATTTTCCTGCCTTCCTTACACTGGTGTTCTAACTGTGTTCTTACTTCCTACCCTTGTGGCAGATCGTTAGCATATGGAACCCACATAGCAGCTGACCTTAGCGCTAACAGCACCACAAACCAAGCAGAAAACTGGACTGGCACTTTGCTTCTCCCGTACTTACTCTGTCTCTCCTGCAGTTCAGAGACAGTTGGTTCTGATCACAACAACAAACTATGTGCCATGAGTCATGTGTTGAACGGGTGCAGACAGGGGGCTGAGGAACAGCAGAGCCGGCGATGGTGAATGGCTCACATGTATGTGGGATTTTTAAAGCAGTTTAGGATGTGTTTCCCATCCACCCAAACCCACTCCCACAGTCTAAACGCAGCAGCGCTTGGCGCCTGCAATCCCGCCCTGATGAGCACGTCTGTGGGCGGTGTGGTTCAACATCCCTCCAGATATGCAGAAGAAGCGAAGAGAGGTTTCACCTTCCTGCTGCTCTCCCTCTCTGCTCGACCTGGATCCCCGTCCAGGAAGGGCATCGTGAAGGCGCTCAGGTCCTGCAGAGACACCAGCAGATGGACAGACAGACCGTTATGACGGGACAGAACGCAGTTTGAGCAGCAGGGTTACCTGGCTTTGGTGTTACCATGACAACAACAGGGCGTCACATTTAAAGAGCCTGAAGTTTGTTTCTCAGACATTTCCACATGAAAGAAGGACGAGAACCTTCAAAAAAACTTCTCTGAGTCTGAAATATTGATCATCCAAGCAAATCAGTCCGTCCAACACAAAATCATTAAAAAATGTTTTTTTAATTCAATTTCAATTCAATTTTATTTATATAGCGTCTGTTACAACACAAGTTGTCTCCAGGATCTTTCCAGAGACCAGAACATGACTCCCGAGACATTATTACATAAACAAGGGCAGGAAAAAGGTTTTGCCAGATATCTACCAACCAAAGTTTGTGAGAAGCCTGGGTGTCACGGCCAGTCTTCTCCTTTAATCATGTACTGATCTCCCTCAGCAGCCTCCATCTGCTGGGTCAGACCACGGTCATCCTTCAGCTCCACTGTCAGGAACGTCATCTGATACCAGCAGCCCTACAAGACCATCTCGGTCCAGACTTAGTTGTGGTTCTATCATGGTGGAATGAGCTAACAAAGGCTGTCACAGCGGTTTACCCATAAAACCAAAGCCTCTGTAAACTCTACGTCCAAAACGCTCGGGTGGAGCAGAAACTGAAGTATTCAGAAGAGTTGTGTGCTCGTGGCATTTGTGAAGCTCGACTCGCTGAGAGGTTCTTCTGTTCTTCTTCTGTTGCTTTGCTGGTCTGGCTTTTGTGCTTCAGGCAGTGTGTCAGAACCTGTGTGATGGTCTGTAACCTGAACCTTCACACTAAAGGTTTTCTTGAAATGACTGAACAACGAACTGCAGAGCACGGCAAAAACTCTGAACACATGCTGAGGCAACGTCTTCTCTCCTGCTGCATCATGGGAAAGCTTGAGGAGTAAACACAGAGAATGGAAAGTGTCTGATTATCAGTGAACATCTGCTAAACCAACTAAAATCAAAACGTGAGAGTCGTTTCAAAAGGGCTCATGATTACTGCATGAGTCACACCAATACAGGCGGAATGTGAAAGCTGCTCATTAAAGAAATTATTCATTTACTGGAGCTTTGAGCAACAGTAACTATCCTTTCAAGTGTGTGTGTGTGTGTGTGTGTGTGTGTGTGTGTGTGTGTGTGTGTGTGTGTGTGTGTGTGTGTGTGTGTGTGTGTGTGTGAGAGCAGCACACACTGAAAATGAAGTTCATGTCACAGGCATCAATCCTTCTGCAAGTCAGAGCTGAGGGTTTAAACATTCACATCACCATCAATATGTTTCTCACCAGACAGAACATTTCTGGTTGCCATGGGAACCTGACAGCTTGGATGTAGGGGCAAGTGCGTCCATCCACACACACATGCTTAACCTGTGAACCTCCTGGTGTCTGACCAGGAGCCCAGAAATGACATTCTTCCCTATTAGGACTAGATGTTGATCCTCACAAGGCCTGCTGGTCCCAACACGGTCAGCAGGGTAGAACCCCACGAGATCACTAAAACAAGAACACAGACTCACACAGGCATCCTGATGCAGCCTGGCCGTGGACCTCTGAGGCACATGAAACCAGATCAAGTAGAGGCAGAAGTGTGTAATTTTGCGCTGACTCATAGCAACACTCCGACTGCTTACACTGCCTCTCCTTCACACACAGCTTCTG
Organism: Xenentodon cancila; assembly: GCA_014839995.1. Lineage (NCBI taxonomy): Eukaryota > Metazoa > Chordata > Actinopteri > Beloniformes > Belonidae > Xenentodon > Xenentodon cancila. Next base: position 2,298,208 of record CM026216.1, on the reverse strand, counting down.
TTTTGAACATAATTGTTGGACACATCACATTCACATGTCAAAGGTTTTTCTTCTAAAAAGTGAGAAACATCTTGCACAGCCATTGAATTACCCTGAATGTAGCTGCTACGTGGCACCCCATTGCACTTGCTGTGTGTGTGATTTGTCTAACGTTTGTAATGATGAGTATCCGTGTGAAATCTCTGGGAGGTGCAATGTTTTTTTTTTGATGTATATTCCCAAGTAATTAAACTGTAATTTACACCACAACAAAAATGATGACCTGGCTCCTTCTGTTCCTTCTCACAAGGAATTTAGGAAAGATCATTATTCCACATAATTTTTTTACATTTTTTTTTACCATTCTTGTCAGTATGGACATCGTGCACACGATGTATGTACGATACACACTGAAATTAGTCTCTGCTTTTAACCCATCAACTAGTTTCACTAGTGAGCAGTGGGCTGCCAGCATTAGCGCCCGGGGAGCAATGGGGAGTTAAGGGCCTTGCTCAGGGATTTACCATCATTGCCAGCCCTGGGCTTGAACCTGGGTCCTCCACGCCAAATAATAATAATTTCAGATCATATTTCCAGATCATAGTTCCACATCGCAGCTTCACATTGTAGTTCCACATCATATCTTCACATCACAGCTTCACATTGTAGTTCCAGATCATAGCTTCACATTGTAGTTCCACATTGTAGTTCCAGGATCATGCTTCACATTGTAGTTCCACATCATAGCTTCACATCATAACTTTACAATGTAGTTCCAGATCATAGTTTCACATCGTAGTTCAAGATCATAGATTCACATTGTAGTTCCACATCATAGCTTCACATCGCAGCTTCACATTGTAGTTCCAGATCATTGCTTCACATTGTAGTTCCACATCATATCTTCACATCACAGCTTCACATTGTAGTTCCAGATCATAGCTTCACATTGTAGTTCCACATCATAGCTTCACATCGCAGCTTCACATTGTAGTTCCAGATCATAGCTTCACAATGTAGTTCCACATCATAGCTTCACATCATAGCTTCACATTGTAGTTCCAGATCATAGCTTCACATTGTAGTTCCAGATCATAGTTCCACATCGCAGCTTCACATTGTAGTTCCACATCATATCTTCACATCACAGCTTCACATTGTAGTTCCAGATCATAGCTTCACATTGTAGTTCCACATTGTAGTTCCAGATCATGCTTCACATTGTAGTTCCACATCATAGCTTCACATCATAACTTCACAATGTAGTTCCAGATCATAGTTTCACATCGTAGTTCAAGATCATAGATTCACATTGTAGTTCCACATCATAGCTTCACATCGCAGCTTCACATTGTAGTTCCACATCATAGCTTCACATTGTAAGTCCAGATCATAGTTCCACATCGCAGCTTCACATTGTAGTTCCACATCATAGCTTCACATTGTAGTTCCAGATCATAGTTCCACATCGCAGCTTCACATTGTAGTTCCAGATCATAGCTTCACATTGTAGTTCCACATCATAGCCTCACATTGTAGTTCCAGATCATAGCTTCACATTGTAGTTCCACATCATAGCTTCACATTGTAGTTCCAGATCATAGTTCCACATCGCAGCTTCACATTGTAGTTCCAGATCATAGCCTCACATTGTAGTTCCAGATCATAGCTTCACATTGTAGTTCCACATCATAGCTTCACATTGTAGTTCCAGATCATAGTTCCACATTGCAGCTTCACATTGTAGTTCCACATCATAGCTTCACATCGCAGCTTCACATTGTAGTTCCAGATCATAGTTCCAAATCATAATTCCACATCATAGCTTCACATCATATTTCCAGATCATAGTTCCACATCGCAGCTTCACATTGTAGTTCCACATCATATCTTCACATCATAGTTCCACATCATAGTTCCACATCATAGTTCCACATCATAACTCTACATCATAACTTCACACCATAGTTCCACATCATAGTTCCACATCACAGTTCCACACCATAGTTCCACATCCTAGTTCCACATCATAGTTCCACACCATAGTTCCACATCACAGTTCCACACCATAGTTCCACATCCTAGTTCCACATCATAGTTCCACACCATATTTCCACATCATAGTTCCACATCAAAAGTTCCACATCATAACTCTACATCATAACTTCACACCATAGTTCCAGATCATAGTTTTACATTGTAGCTCCAGATCATAGCATCACATTGTAGTTCCAGATCATAGCTTCACATTGTAGTTCCAGATCATAGTTCCACATCGCAGCTTCACATTGTAGTTCCACATCATAGCTTCACATCACAGCTTCACATTGTAGTTCCAGATTGTAGTTCCAGATTGTAGCTTCACATCATAGCTTCACATTGTAGTTCCACATCGCAGCTTCACATTTTAGTTCCACATCATAGCTTCACATCATAACTTCACAATGTAGTTCCAGATCATGGTTTCACATTGTAGTTCCAGATCATAGATTCACATTGTAGTTCCACATCATAGCTTCACATCGCAGCTTCACATTGTAGTTCCACATCATAGCTTCACATTGTAGTTCCACATAAGAGCTTCAAATCATAGCTTCACATTGTAGTTCCACATCATAGCTTCACATTGTAGTTCCAGATCATAGTTCCACATCGCAGCTTCACATTGTAGTTCCACATCATAGCTTCACATTGTAGTTCCACATCAGAGCTTCAAATCATAGCTTCACATTGTAGTTCCACATCATAGCTTCACATCGCAGCTTCACATTGTAGTTCCACATCATAGCTTCACATTGTAGTTCCAGATCATAGTTCCAAATCATAATTCCACATCAGAGTTCCACATTATAGTTCCACACCATATTTCCACATCATAGTTCCACATCATAACTCTACATCATAACTTCACACCATAGTTCCACATCATAGCTTCACATCATAGTTCCAGATCATAGCTTCACATTGTAGTTCCAGATCATAGCTTCACATTGTAGTTCCAGATCATAGTTCCACATCGCAGTTTCACATTGTAGTTCCACATCATAGCTTCACATCACAGCTTCACATTGTAGTTCCACATCATAGCTTCACATCACAGCTTCACATTGTAGTTCCAGATTGTAGTTCCAGATTATAGTTCCACATTGTAGTTCCAGATCATAGCTTCACATCATAGCTTCACATTGTAGTTCCAGATTATAGTTCCACATTGTAGTTCCAGATCATATCTTCACATCATAACTTCACAATGTAGTTCCAGATCATGGTTTCACATTGTAGTTCCAGATCGCAGCTTCACATTGTAGTTCCACATCATAGCTTCACATCACAGCTTCACATTGTAGTTCCAGATTGTAGTTCCAGATTGTAGTTCCAGATTGTAGCTTCACATCATAGCTTCACATTGTAGTTCCACATCGCAGCTTCACATTTTAGTTCCACATCATAGCTTCACATCATAACTTCACAATGTAGTTCCAGATCATGGTTTCACATTGTAGTTCCAGATCATAGATTCACATTGTAGTTCCACATCATAGCTTCACATCGCAGCTTCACATTGTAGTTCCACATCATAGCTTCACATTGTAGTTCCACATAAGAGCTTCAAATCATAGCTTCACATTGTAGTTCCACATCATAGCTTCACATTGTAGTTCCAGATCATAGTTCCACATCGCAGCTTCACATTGTAGTTCCACATCATAGCTTCACATTGTAGTTCCACATCAGAGCTTCAAATCATAGCTTCACATTGTAGTTCCACATCATAGCTTCACATCGCAGCTTCACATTGTAGTTCCACATCATAGCTTCACATTGTAGTTCCAGATCATAGTTCCAAATCATAATTCCACATCAGAGTTCCACATTATAGTTCCACACCATATTTCCACATCATAGTTCCACATCATAACTCTACATCATAACTTCACACCATAGTTCCACATCATAGCTTCACATCATAGTTCCAGATCATAGCTTCACATTGTAGTTCCAGATCATAGCTTCACATTGTAGTTCCAGATCATAGTTCCACATCGCAGTTTCACATTGTAGTTCCACATCATAGCTTCACATCACAGCTTCACATTGTAGTTCCACATCATAGCTTCACATCACAGCTTCACATTGTAGTTCCAGATTGTAGTTCCAGATTATAGTTCCACATTGTAGTTCCAGATCATAGCTTCACATCATAGCTTCACATTGTAGTTCCAGATTATAGTTCCACATTGTAGTTCCAGATCATATCTTCACATCATAACTTCACAATGTAGTTCCAGATCATGGTTTCACATTGTAGTTCCAGATCATAGATTCACATTGTAGTTCCACATCATAGCTCTACATCGCAGCTTCACATTGTAGTTCCACATCATAGCTTCACATTGTAGTTCCAGATCATAGTTCCACATCACAGCTTCACATTGTAGTTCCACATTGTAGTTCCACATCATAGCTTCACATTGTAGTTCCACATTGTAGTTCCACATCATAGTTGCACATCATAGTTCCACATCATAATTCGACATCAGAGTTCCACATCATAGTACCAAATCATAGTTCCGCATCATAGTTCTGGAACAAAACTCCACATCATAGCTTCACATCATAGTTCCACACCATAGTTCCACATTATAGATCAACATCCTAGTTCCACATCATCACTTCACACCATAGTTCCACATCATAGTTCCACATCATAGTTATACATCATAGTTCCAAATCATAGGTCATCATAAGTCCACATCATAGCTTCATATCATAGTTCCACATCATAATTCAACATCATAGTTCTACATCATAGTTCCAAATCATAATTCAACATCATAGTTCTACATGATAGTTCCAAATCATAATTCAACATCATAGTTCTACATGATAGTTCCAAATCATAGTTCCGCAACATAGTTCTGCAACAAAACTCCACATCATAGCTTCACATCATAGCTTCAAATCATAGTTCCACGTCATAGTTCTACATCATAGGTCATCATAAGTAGTAGTTTCATATCGTAGTTCCACTTCATAGTTCCACATCATAACTTCACACCATAGTTCCACACCATAGTTCCACATTATAGATCAACATGCTAGTTCCACATCATAACTTCACACCATAGTTCCACATCATAGTTCCACATCATAACTCTACATCATAACTTCACATCATAGTTCCACACCATAGTTCCACATTATAGATCAACATGCTAGTTCCACATCATAACTTCACATCATAGTTCCACATCATAGTTCCACATCATAACTCTACATCATAACTTCACATCATAGTTCCACACCATAGTTCCACATTATAGATCAACATGCTAGTTCCACATCATAACTTCACATCATAGTTCCACATCATAGTTCCACACCATAGTTCCACATCATCCCCACAGTGCTCCTGTATTTCAGACTGTGGATGTCATGTAGATTCAAAGCTAGTGTCTGGAAATAATTTATCTTCTACAAAGCTGATAGCCTAAGTAAACTGGATGAGTCACACAATATTTAAGCTGTGTCACAATTCCACCCAGAAAGAGGAAGAATAGTTGGTTATTTTTGCTTTTAATAGCTCTTTGAGCTCTGCACCTTCCTAAAAAAGATGGATGGATGGATGAGTGACTCATTGTAACCTCTCCACTGAAACAATACTCTTTGTTCTTTTAAAGTATTTCACCGAGGACGAAGGCTCTGTAGTGACACAGTTTCTCTTTACAATACAACATTGTCCCGTTTAAAAACATTTAGCTGTCAATGTATCAGCATAAATGTTGTTCCTCACATGGAAGAGACTTTGGATAAAAGTGTCTGCTGAATTTAAGTGGAGATGTATCAGTGATCGGCAGCAGATATCAACACATCCAAACAATCCATAGCAAACATGATAAATATGATCTTGTGTCTGACATCAAACTTAGGAAGATGCTTCTCAGACTGCATGAGCACACGGTCACACAACAGCTGCTGTCCCAAAACTACAAAAACAAAACCTTTTATTGATAAAAGTCTGTGAAGTTTATGTTGTAGACTGACAAACCTTCTGTGTTAAAACACACACATACACTCTGACTGTACCTTCTGCTCTTGAGTCTCCAAAGATCAACGTTTCCTTCACTCAAGTCACCCTTGTGTCCTTCTGACCAGATACTCCTCACCTTTCTCACTCCCTGCCCTCCTGTCCCTCACCCTTATCATCTGTACTTCCTCCTGCTCTTGTCAGCTGACTGAATCTGATAAAAGTGTGTTTATAGTCTGCAGTCGTGGAGTCACCGACCCCCCTCCCCACCAGACTCCTTCTACATATCATTTCGTGTGTAACTCAGTGGTCTCAAAGAAAAAACTGAAACTGACCGTGAGTCCGGGAGAGAAGGCTGAGACAGCCTGCCGGAGGAGTTGTGAACCACCTGACCTGCAGTCTCTGAGGTTTGGTAGAGAAAGGTGAGGAGACAAAGGTCTGTCTGTAAAATGAAATCCCGGAGAAGCTGCAGACTGAAGTGGCGCGATGCTGCTACGCCAATTCACAACACTGTCATCTCGTAACATGTTACACAGGAAGCACTCAAGCTTACAACATAAGATGCTGTTCAATTTGGTGAAAGTGATGCGTCAAACTACACCGTCCACACAAAAGAAAACAAGAAAACACGACATACATATCATTCAGTTTGCTCCAAATTATATCCTACTTAACCCCAATAGATTGGAAATCATGGATAATCTAATTCACAACTTAACTTATTCCAGCTGAGTTCAAACTTCAGATTTGAATTGAGTCACATTATATTCAAACTGGCAAATTAAGTTGGTGACATACACTGCATGTCCTGATTACTGTCATGATGAGTGTGCACATGTCATCAATGAAGCCATTCCTAACTACGCTTTGTCAAACGTTTGTTTTTATCCTAGTCACAAGTAAAAACTGTGCATGCTTCCTAAACTTCCTAAACTTCCTAAAGACTTTGCTACTAGAAACTCTGGGAACCACAAGTAAACCTGCAGTTTGAGAGTGAAGTGCTCTAATGAATCTCATGGAAGCAGCAGGTCCATGTGATGAGAGGACGCTGGCCCCCTAAGTGCTTTATATTTGAGGAAGAGCAATTTAAATTATTTTCTAGATATAACAGGAAACTAATAAAAGGAAACTAAGATCTAGGTCTGACGGGACCAACACAGACACCAGTCCGCCGCCCGAGGTCCAAAAGAACCAGCATAGACACTTATCTGCCTTCTGAAGTCTGACGAGACCAACACAGACACCAGTCCACCGCCCGAGGTCCGACGGGAACAGAACAGACACCAGTTCACCAGTTGAGGTCTGACAGGCCCAACACAGACACCAGTCCGCCGCCCGAGGTCCGACGGGAACAGAACAGACACCAGTACACCAGTTGAGGTCTGACAGGCCCAACACAGACACCAGTCCGCTGTCTGAGGTCCAACGGGACCAGCACAGACACCAGTCCACCGTCTGAAATCCACCAAGACCAGCACAGACACCAATACACCAGCTGAGGTCTTACAGGCCCAACACAGACACCAGTCTGGGTTCCGAGGTCCCACAGGACCAACACATACACCAGTACACCAGCTGAGGTCCGACAGAACTAGCACAGACACCAGTCTGGCTTCTGAAGTCTGAACGGACCAACACAGACACCAGTCTGCCGTCCGAGGTCCGACAGGACAAGGACAGACACCAGTACACCAGCTGAGGTCCGACAGAACTAGAACAGACACCAGTCTGCCGTCCAAGGTCATTAGGATGTCCTTACTACTAGATCTTTGGCCCTGTTCAGTTTCAGGCCTGAATGTTTTAGGGTCATATCAGTGGCTTATCTATAACTTTGTGCAAATCTTTTAAAAGAAGCCATGTAAGTGAAAGCAACATTACAGGGGAGATGGTTCCATGTTTCACACTCAAAGTAAATTACTTCCACAGTTTATAAGCTCAAATCTCCTCATCAATATATTCAAATAGATGTTGCCTTCTGAATGGAAGAAAAAACACCTTCAAGAACAAAGAAATGGAAGTCCAGCTGCTTGATTCAGGACAGGATTCCTCTGACCTGGATGACAGCCTACAGCAGTGTCCTCACAGTGATGCAGGTGAACATGTATCTCGAGCTGATCTTGTTGATTGGAGCCGTCTTGTTACTTTGTAGACTTTTGACATCTTTGAAATCCCCATATTTCAAGAAACCACTAAGTGTTTGTTCCGCTGGGAGCCTCTGGGTGTTGAGACGCTGCAGGTTCACCTCATCATCTCTGCTGATGGTGCAGGGATCAGGCCATTTGTTGGGCGACACACAGATTAGACACATGAGTGCAGATCTGCAGCAGAAACCCAAACATCACCGCTGTCAGCTGCACCTAATCGTCTGATGGCTCTGATCTCAGATTGGGTGGTTCTTTATGCTGCTCAGAAGTTCACAGGTGTCAACATGGTCACAGGAAGAACCTAAGGTTCTAACTCCATCAGCACATCTTCAGCATCTGAGTGTAGGAGGTCTTCTGTGTGTGAAGTTTTCAGAAAACACTGCCTTCATCATTAATTCATCTGAACTCTGAACATTATGTTCACTACCACACATCGGAAAGACGGGCACCTTCAACGTCACAGGTGATGAGAAGAACGTGCCAAGAACCGGGTCCAGACTAGCTCTGCAGGTTCTGTTCACACATGGACTCAGAGGAGGAGACGAGGTGACACTTTCACACACTGTTACTCGCTGACCGTTTACGGGTTCTTGGTCACGTCTGGGAAACTTTCCAAAACATTTTCAAGACCAGAGGGAGTACAGCTGGAGCCCGTTGGAATGTGTAAAAAAGGCGTAGAACAGGAACAGAATGTGTGCAAATCCTGTTTAGAACTTGAGTGGAAGCACATGCCAGCAGATGTTCTCACAATAACAAGATTACATTATTCCTGGAAGCAGCGAGATCTCTCAGCAGAACAACATCTGACCTTCACACGGACCGGGCACCAGTTTCCACGACGATGTGTGTGTGTGGGTTTGTGCCCCCATGTTCTGCTGCCTTGTCATCACATTGGTGACAGCAGATGGAACAATGCTGACTGCACATTTCTCAATCACAGGTGTTGGTGTTGGCTCCACCCACCTCTTCCAGCTCTGACGGCGTTTGTGCGCACAAACATTATCAAGCAGTTCCTGGATTGTTCCCGCAGGATACTAACACTTTATAACGTGTTTGTGAGGAAAGAGCAGAGAGGTGAAAAGAAGGTAATTCACTAACCAAAGAGCAAACAGCAAGAAAACTGAATGGACTTCCACTATTAGTCCACAATTAATCCACCATTAGTCCACCATTAGTCCACTATTAGTCCACCATTAGTCCACCGTATGTCCACCATTAGACCACCATTAGTCCACCATTAGTCCACCGTATGTCCACCATTAGTCCACCGTATGTCCACCATTAATCCACCATTAGTCCACCATTAGTCCACCGTATGTCCACCATTAGTCCACCATTAGTCCACCATTAGTCCACCGTATGTCCACCATTAGTCCACAATTAGTCCACCATTAGTCCACCATTAATCCACCATTAGTCCACCATTAGTCCACCATTAGTCCACCATTAGTCCACCGTATGTCCACCATTAGTCCACCATTAGTCCACCATTAGTCCACCATTAGTCCACCGTATGTCCACCATTAGTCCACCATTAGTCCACCATTAGTCCACCATTAGTCCACCGTATGTCCACCATTAGTCCACCATTAGTCCACCATTAGTCCACCATTAGTCCACCATATGTCCACCATTAATCCACCATTAGTCCACCGTATGTCCACCATTAGTCCACCATTAATCCACCATTAGTCCACCATTAGTCCACCGTATGTCCACCATTAGTCCACCATTAGTCCACCATTAGTCCACCATTAGTCCACCGTATGTCCACCATTAGTCCACCATTAGTCCACCGTATGTCCACCATTAGTCCACCATTAGTCCACCATTAGTCCACCGTATGTCCACCGTATGTCCACCATTAGTCCACCATTAGTCCACCGTATGTCCACCATTAGTCCACCATTAGTCCACCGTATGTCCACCATTAGTCCACCATTAGTCCACCGTATGTCCACCATTAATCCACCATTAATCCACCATTAGTCCACCATTAGTCCACCGTATGTCCACCATTAGTCCACCATTAGTCCACCATTAGTCCACCGTATGTCCACCGTATGTCCACCATTAGTCCACCATTAGTCCACCATTAGTCCACCGTATGTCCACCATTAGTCCACCATTAGTCCACCCTTAGTCCACCATTAGTCCACCATTAGTCCACCATTAGTCCACCGTATGTCCACCATTAATCCACCATTAGTCCACCATTAGTCCACCATTAGTCCACCATTAGTCCACTGTATGTCCACCATTAGTCCACCGTATGTCCACCATTAGTTCACCATTAGTCCACCATTAGTCCACCATTAGTCCACCATTAGTCCACCGTATGTCCACCATTAGTCCACCGTATGTCCACCATTAGTCCACCGTATGTCTCCCATTAGTCCACCATTACTCCACCATTAGTCCACCATTAGTCCACCGTATGTCCACCATTAGTCCACCATTAATCCACAATTAATCCACCATTAGTCCACCATTAATCCACCATTAGTCCACCATTAGTCCACCATTAATCCACCATTATTCCACCATTAGTCCACCATTAGTCCACCATTAGTCCACCGTATGTCCACCATTAGTCCACCATTAGTCCACCGTATGTCCACCATTAGTCCACCGTATGTCCACCATTAGTCCACCATTAGTCCACCATTAGTCCACCATTAATCAACCATTAGACCACCATTAATCCACCATTAGTCCACCATTAGTCCACCATATGTCCACCATTAGTCCACCATTAGTCCGCCATTAGTCCACCATTAGTCCACCATTACTCCACCATTAGTCCACCATTAATCCACCATTAGTCCACCATTAGTCCACAATATGTCCACCATTAGTCCACCATTAGTCCACAATATGTCCACCATTAGTCCACCATTAGTCCAGCGTATGTCCACCATAAATCCACCATTAGTCCACCATTACTCCACCATTACTCCACCATTAGTCCACCATCAGTCCAACATTAGTCCACCATTAGTCCACCATTACTCCACCAATTGTCCACCATTAGTTCACCATTACTCCACCATTAGTCCACCATTAATCAACAATTAGTCCACCATTGCTCCACCATTACTCCACCATTAGTCCACCATTAATCAACGATTAGTCCACCATTACTCCACCATTAGTTCGCCATAAGTCCACAATTAATTCACCATTATTCCACCATTTGCCCACCATATGTCCACCATTAGTCCACCATTAGTCAACCATTAGTCCACCATTAGTCCACCATATGTCCACCATTAGTCCACCATTATTCCACCATATGTCCACCATTAGTCCACCATTAGTCCACCGTATGTCCACCATATATCCACCATTAGTTCGCCATTAGTCCACCATTAGTTCGCCATTAGTCCACCATTAGTCCACCATTACTCCACCATTAGTCCACCATTAGTCCACAACTAATTCACCTTTAGTCCACCATTAGCCCACCATTACTCCACCATTAGTTCGCCATTAGTCCACCATTAGTCCACCATTACTCCACCATTAGTCCACCATTAATCCCCCATTAGTCCACCATTAGTCAACCATTAGTCTACCATTAGTCCACCATATGTCCCCCATTACTCCACCATTATTCCACCATATGTCCACCATTAGTCCACCATTAGTCAACCATATGTCCACCATTAGTCCACCATTACTTAACCATAAGTCCACCATTAGTCCACCATGACTCCACCATTAGTCCACCATTGGTTCGCCATTAGTCCACCATATGTCCAACGTTAGTCCACCATTAAATCACCATTTTCTCATATTTAGTCCACCATTAGTCCGCCATTAGTCCACCATATGTCCAACATTAGTCCACCATTAGTCCACCATTAGTTCGCCATTAGTCCACCATTAGTCCACCATTAATCCACCATTAGTTCGCCATTAGTCCACCAATAGTCTACCTTTAATCCACCATTTGTCCACCAGTAAATAACATTTGTGCACCATTAGTCCACTATTAGTCCACCATTAGTCCACCATTACTCCGCCATTAGTTCGCCATTAGTCCACCATTAGTCCACCATTAGTCCACCATTAGTCCACCATTAATCCACCATTAGTCCGCCATTAGTCCACCATATGTCCAACATTAGTCCACCATTAGTCCACCATTAGTTCCCCATTAGTCCACCATTAGTCCACCATTAGTTCCCCATTAGTCCACCATTACGCCACCATTACTCAACCATTAGTTAGCCATTAGTCCACCATTAGTCCACCATTAATCCACCATTAGTCCACCATTAGTTCGCCATTACTCCACCATTAGTTCGCCATTAGTCCACCAATAGTCTACCTTTAATCCACCATTTGTCCACCAGTAAATAACATTTGTGCACCATTAGTCCACTATTAGTCCACCATTAATCCACCATTAGTCCACCATTAGTCCACTATTAGTCCACCATTACTCCGCCATTAGTTCGCCATTAGTCCACCATTAGTCCACCATTAGTCCACCATTAGTCCACCATTAGTCCACCATTAGTCCACCATTAGTCCACCATTAGTCCACAATTAATTCACCATTAGTCCACCATTTGCCCACCATATGTCCACCATTAGTCCACCATTAGTCAACCATTAGTCCACCATTAGTCCACCATTAGTCCACCATTACTCCACCATTAGTTCGCCATTAGTCCACCATTAGTCCACCATTGGTCCACCATTAGTCCGCCATTAGTCCACCATATGTCCAACATTAGTCCACCATTAGTCCACCATTAGTTCGCCATTAGTCCACCATTAGTCCACCATTAATCCACCATTAGTTCGCCATTAGTCCACCAATAGTCTACCTTTAATCCACCATTTGTCCACCAGTAAATAACATTTGTGCACCATTAGTCCACTATTAGTCCACCATTAGTCCACCATTACTCCGCCATTAGTTCGCCATTAGTCCACCATTAGTCCACCATTAGTCCACCATTACTCCACCATTAGTCCACCATTAGTCCACAATTAATTCACCATTAGTCCACCATTACTCCACCATTAGTTCGCCATTAGTCCACCATTAGTCCACCATTAATCCACCATTAATCCACCATTAGTCCGCCATTAGTCCACCATATGTCCAACATTAGTCCACCATTAGTCCACCATTAGTTCACCATTAGTCCACCATTAGTCCACCATTAATCCACCATTAGTTCGCCATTAGTCCACCAATAGTCTACCTTTAATCCACCATTTGTCCACCAGTAAATAACATTTGTGCACCATTAGTCCACTATTAGTCCACCATTAGTCCACCATTAGTCCACCATTATTTCGCCATTAGTCCACTATTAGTCCACCATTAGTCCACCATTACTCCGCCATTAGTTCGCCATTAGTCCACCATTAGTCCACCATTAGTCCACCATTACTCCACCATTAGTCCACCATTAGTCCACAATTAATTCACCATTAGTCCACCATTTGCCCACCATATGTCCACCATTAGTCCACCATTAGTCCACCATTAGTCCACCATTAGCCCACCATTACTCCACCATTAGTTCGCCATTAGTCCAACAATAGTCTGCCATTAGTCCACCATTAGTCTACCATTACTCCGCCATTTGTTCGCCATTATTCCACCATTAGTCCACCATTACTCCACCATTAGTCCACCATTAGTTCGCCATTAGTCCAACAATAGTCTGCCATTAGTCCACCATTAGTCCACCATTAGTTCACCATTTGTTCACTTTTAGTCCACCATTAGTCCACCATTAGTCCACCATTAGTCCACCATTAGTGCACCTTTAATCCACCATTTGTCCACCAGTAATTAACATTTGTGCACCATTAGTCCACTATTTGTCCACCATTAGTCCACCATTACTCCACCATTAGTTCGCCATTAGTCCACCATTAGTCCACCAATAGTCCACCATTAGTCCACAATTAATTCACCGTTAGTCCACCATTTGCCCACCATATGTCCACCATTAGTTCGCCATTAGTCCAACAATAGTCTGCCATTAGTCCACCATTAGTCCACCATTAGTTCACCATTTGTTCACTTTTAGTCCACCAATAGTCTACCTTTAATCCACCATTAGTCCACCATTAGTCCACAATATGTCCAACATTCGTCCACCATATGTCCACCATTAGTCCACCAATAGTCCACCATTAGTCCACCATTAGTTCTTTTTTAGTCCACCATTAGTCTACCATTAGTCTACGTTTTGTCCACCTTTGGTCCACCATTACTACACCATTAGTCTACCATTATTACACCATTAGTCCACCATCACTGCACCATTAGTCCACCGTTAGTCCATCATTCGTCCACCATATATCCACTATTAGTCCACCATATGTCCACCAATAGTCCACCATTATTTTTCATTCTTTTGTCCACCCTTAGTCCACCATTAGTCCACCCCTAGTCCACCCTTATTCCACCAATTGTCCATCATTCATCCACCATAGTCCACCATTAGTCCACCATATGTCCAGCATTAGTCCACCATATGTCCACCATTAGTCCACCATTATTTTTCAACCTTTTGTCCACCATTAATCCACTATTAGTCCACCCCTAGTCTACCTTTAGTCCACCATTTATCCACCATTAGTCCACCCCTAGTCTACCTTTAGTCCACCATTTATCCACCATTAGTCCACCTTTAATCCACCATTAGTCCACCATTAGTCCACCATTAGTCCACCATTAGTCCACCATTAGTCCACCATTAGTCCACCCCTAGTCTACCTTTAGTCCACCATTTATCCACCATTAGTCAACCTTTAATCCACCATTCGTCCACCATATGTCCACCATTAGTCCACCATATGTCCACCATTAGTCCACCATATGTCCACTATTAGTCCACCATTATTTTTCAACCTTTAGTCCACCATTAGTCCACTATTAGTCCACCCCTAGTCTACATTTAGTCCACCATTTATCCACCATTAGTCCACCATTAGTCCACCATTAGTCCACCCCTAGTCTACCTTTAGTCCACCATTTATCCACCATTAGTCCACCTTTAATCCACCATTAGTCCACCATTAGTCCATCATTCCTCCACCATTCGTCCACCATATGTCCACCATTAGTCCACCATATGTCCACCATTAGTCCACCATATGTCCACTATTAGTCCACCATTATTTTTCAACCTTTAGTCCACCATTAGTCCACTATTAGTCCACCCCTAGTCTACATTTAGTCCACCATTTATCCACCATTAGTCCACCTTTAGTCCACCATTATTCCACCTTTAGTCCACCATTAGTTCTTTTTTAGTCCACCATTAGTCTACCATTAGTCCACCTTTTTTCCACCTTCAGTCCACCATTTGTCCACCATTAGTCCATTATTAGTCCACCATTAGTCCACCAATTGTCCACCATTAGTCCACCATATGCCCACTATTAGTCCACCATATGTCCACCATTAGTTCACCATATGTCCACCATTAGTTCACCATATGTCCACCATTAGTCCACCCCTAGTCTACCTAGTTCTACCTCTAGTTCACCATTAGTTCACCATTTATCCTTCATTTGTCCACCATTTTTAAGGGGACCCACAGATCAAGATCCTAGAGGTCCGTAATGGCACGACAGATCTAGGTCCACACCCCGGTGGTCGGTAGTGGAACAGCAAGTCTGGGTCCACAACCTGTTGGTTGGTACGGGAACTGCAGGTTCAAATCCAGGCCCCTACCCGGACCCATGTGAGTTTTGGGGGAGCCGCAGATCCAGATCCACACCCTGGTGGTCATTAGAGGACCCACAGATCTGGGTCCAGAACCTGGCGGTCAGTAGGAGAAACTGGTGGTCAGTAGGGGAACGCAGGTCCTGGTCAAGACCCCAGTGGTCAGTAAGGGAAGCCTAGGACTTCTCCAGACCCTGGTGGTCAGTAGGGAAATTGCAGATCCTGATCCACACCATTGTGGTCAGTACGAAAACTCCAGCTCCAGATCAAGAACCTGGAGGTTGGTACAGGAACTGATGGTCCGAATCCAGGCCCTTATCCGGACCCATGTGAGTTTTTGGGGAGCCGCAGATCCGGATCCACACCCTGGTGGTCATTAGAGGACCCACAGATCTGGGTCCAGAACCTGGGGAAACTGCAGATCCTGATCCACACCATGGTGGTCAGTAGGGAAACTCCAGCTCCAGATCAAGACCCTGGAGGTTGGTACGGGAACTGCAGGTCTGGATCAAGACCCTTGTGGTTGGGAGGGGAACCTGGTCATCAGTAGGGGACCCGCAGGTCCAGGTCCAGACCCTGGTGGTTTGGAGAGGATCCTGGTGGTCAGTAGGGGAACCGCAGGTCTGGATGCAGAATCTGGTGGTTGGTAGCGGAACCTTGCAGTCAGTAGGGACCCACAGCTCTGGATCTAGACCCAGGTGGTCAGTAGGGGATCTGCAGGACCAGATCTAGACCCTGGTGGTAGGTAGGGGAACCACATGTCCGGATCCACACCCTGGTGGTTGGTAAGGGATCCGCATGTCCGGATCCAGACCATGGTGGTCAGTAGGGGAACCTGGTGGTCAGTAGGGTATCTGCAGCTCCAGATCTAGACCCTGGTGGTTGGTAGGGGAACCTGGTGGTAGGTAGGGGAACCACATGTCCGGATCCACACCCTGGTGGTTGGTAAGGGATCCGCATGTCCAGATCCAGACCATGGTGGTCAGTAGGGGAACCTGGTGGTCAGTAGGGTATCTGCAGCTCCAGATCTAGACCCTGGTGGTTGGTAGGGGAACCTGGTGGTAGGTAGGGGAACCACATGTCCGGATCCACACCCTGGTGGTTGGTAAGGGATCCGCATGTCCAGATCCAGACCATGGTGGTCTGTAGGGAAACCTGGTAGTCAGTAGGGTATCTGCAGCTCCAGATCTAGACCCTTGTGGTTGATAGGGGAATGGCAGGTCCGGATTCAGTCTCTAGTGGTATTCCAAAAAATGTTAGTTTGTCTTACTGAATTGGTAAATCTTGTCATGATTATTAGGGTTTTATTAGGGTTTCTTTTGGGTTTTAGGTTTCTTGAGCTTCCCGTCTTATTTTGAAAATCTGTGTCCTTCTTTACTAGAAGGACACAGAGTGGATAGTCCTCCCTGGGTGTTTGCATCCATGTATTTTGAGTTGCTCTTGCCTTCCAAGATCTTCTGCATTTGGGTCCTCCCTCTGCACCTGTGAAAACACTGGGCGTTGCCCCTTGACTTCATTTGGCTGCCAGACTTGTTAGTTACTGGTATTTAGCAGTTTTTGGATTAAGTGCATTTGGGCGGGGTCAGTTACTGCGGACATGGCATCCCCTGTAGAGTCGCTGAGGGTTAGTCGCGGTCTTTTTACTGAGTCTACGGTGTTTTAACGAGACTGCAGTGACAGTTCAACTGGAGACCTGCTGACGCAGCTTCATGGAAATCCATCAATGTCACAAGCTCCTGTGTTGGCTGTCAGTAATGTGGAAAGAACATTTACTGTACTCTGCAGATGGAGCCAGTTATTGAGCAACCACAACTAACTTGTGTTTAGGTACAGATGTTAACGTTTTATACATGCAATGGTAAACCTTGTGCTTCTTGTACCATTTCATGAAATGTTTTAAAGTAGGCTATGTTGTTAATCAGAAATAAAAGTTGAAATTATAGTTTTACTACCATAGGATGTTTTGATGTAACTGCTAAAATATAAACATATTCTGGCGAAATCAAAATCCACTTGAATGAAATGAGACCTTTGGATCTGCTGATTCACCACGCGACAGGATGCTCTGATGTGCAACGTGGCTTTGTTAGTGAAACGAGCTGGAGACACAGAGCCGGAGTGAGCATCACAGGAGCCAAACACGAGAACGAAACCCATGACGGAGGAGAAGATGAGTGATCCAGGAAGATACCAAGCAAAAGTTAAAAGGTTGTAAAGTGACTTGACCTCCATCACCTTCAAGGAGACACAAAGTGTTAAAAAGCACAGAAGTTCCGTTGTTGCTTTGACATTAAAAACTGCTTTGTACAGCTTTAAGCAATCTCCCTTCCATTAAACCAGAAAATGCATCTTCTAATTTTGCCAAATATGCATAATCATAGTTATTGTGTTATTGTTGTGGAGGAGCAGAAGCATCACATCAATGAATCTTTAATGTCCAGAATGAGCTCCAGCGTTGCAGCGTTCAGCATTTCCTCCTCTGCATCAGATCCTGATGTGATTCAGGTGCCAACACACCTCACCTCTGAGTGCAGCCAGACAGACAGACATGCAGAGGATGACTTACAGGCATGTAGAGTCTCAGCGGCCTCCTTTTGTTCCTCCTGATGCTCTTCTCCTCCTGTTTCTCCTCTTTCCTTTCTGCAGTGCTTCCCATCTCTGAGCAATCCGCTCAGCTCAATTATCAGATTATGTTCAGGGCAAAAAGATGAGTGCACTGCTCCCTGCAGGACATCTACAGTACTGCAATAGGATGACATGGCTCTGCCGAATTTTATATATATATATATATATATATATATATATATATATATATATATATATATATATATATATATATATATATATATATATATATATATATATATATATATATATATATTTATATATATATATATATACCATGTACATATACCATATATACCATCATACCATGATGAGAGACAATGAAACAGATGACATGCCGGCTCAGACGTCGCCCGGCCAAACAAGGTCTGCGTCAGGTGCTGGGGAACCAGAGCACCTTGATGAGAAGTGGGCTACTGGAACAAGGCGGAAATGGGCGAGATGCGACAACAAGGCTCTGCTGGAATGCTACTACTCAAGTAACCCTACTCAGAGGGGTTACATGCAGAGAATGTGGGCACAATGGTTACTTCGAAACCCACGGTCACAGTTGACAGCTAAACAACTAGTAGCTCAGTGTTCCAACATCCACAAACGGCAACTGCTATCACAACTTGAGATTGACGAATGCAAGGTGAATACCTGCATGGGGGAACCAGGACGCCAGGTCAGAGGGGAGCTTACACAACCTGCCCATCCAGAGATTGGGTACCAAGCCCCAATAACGCTGAGCGAGGCAGCGAAGGACCTGAAAGATAAGATCATGGCAAGACTAAACACAAGGCAACCCCGGCAGCGATTACCAAGACCAAGTGAAGCACCATCTGAAAGTCTCCTGGACAATGTGAATGCAGCACTGACAGCGATCCCTACCACAACAATCACCGAGACCAATGAGCTGATATACACTTCAGCAGCAGTGATCCTGGAGATGCTTGGCTATAAGTGCAACCATGGGAAACATGACCCACCATGGAAACGAAGGCTGGAGGTAAAAATCAAGGTGGCACGGAGAGAAGTGAGTCAATTGACAGGGGCCCAGAAAGGTGCAATGAAAAGACCAGTACCCAAGAAGTACAACCAGATACCCATACCTGAAGCACTCGAAACTGCCAAACAAAGGCTCCAAGCCTTGGCTAGCCGCCTGAAGAGATACACTAGAGACAATGAAGCCAGACGAATAAACAGGCTGTTCGCAACTCAACCTGCGAAAGTGTATGCTCAATGGCAGGGTAATAACAACAGAGCAGACCCACCAAGGCTGGAAACTGAGAGGTACTGGAAGAGTATATGGGAGAAGGATGCAGCACATAACAGCAGTGCTCAATGGCTAGTCTCCCTAAGAGAGGAGCACAGCAACCTCCCTGAGCAGAAACCAGTCACCATCACAGTGGCAGACATCCAAGAAAGAGTCTCAGGTATGAAAAACTGGACAGCACCGGGCCCAGACATGATCCAGGCCTACTGGCTAAAGAAACTCACAGCACTCCATGAGCGCCTGGCAGCACAAATGAACCAGCTGCTAAGAGATGGGACTCACCCAGAATGGCTAACCGAAGGGCGAACGATCCTGATCCTGAAGGATCCCACAAAGGGTGCAGCCCCATCTAACTACCGACCAATAACCTGCCTCTCCACAACATGGAAGCTCCTGTCAGGCATCATTGCGACTAAGATAAGCAGGCACATGGAGCAATACATGAGCAAAGCACAGAAGGGCATAGGCAGAGATACCAGAGGAGCCAAACACCAACTCCTGGTTGACAGAACAGTCGCCCAAGACTGCAAGTCCCGAAATACCAACCTGTGCACTGCCTGGATTGATTACAAGAAAGCCTACGACTCGATGCCACACACATGGATCACTGAGTGCTTGGAGATGTACAAGATCAACAGCACTCTAAGGGCCTTCATTGCAAACTCGATGGGCCTGTGGAAAACCACTCTCGAGGCAAATGGCAAGCCACTTGCCCAAGTGTCCATCAGATGTGGCATATACCAAGGAGATGCGCTGTCCCCACTGCTGTTCTGCATAGGTCTGAACCCCCTAAGCCAAATAATCAACAAGACTGGCTACGGATACCGCCTCAGGAATGGAGCTACGATCAGTCACCTCCTCTACATGGATGACATCAAGCTGTACGCTAAGAGCGAGCGGGACATAGACTCCCTGATCCACACCACCAGGATCTACAGCAACAACATCGGGATGTCATTCGGGCTTGAGAAATGTAGGAGGATGGTGACAAAAAGAGGCAAGGTAGTCCACACAGAAGGGGTCTCAGTCCCAGAAGGAACAATAGCAGACATTGAGGACAGTTACAAGTACCTTGGAATACCACAGGCAAATGGTAACCTCGAAGGGGCTACAAGGAAAATGGCAACAGCCAAATACCTCCAGCGAGTAAGGCAGGTCCTAAGAAGCCAGCTCAATGGCAAGAACAAGTCCCGGGCAATAAACAGCTACGCCCTGCCAGTGATCAGATACCCTGCAGGAATAATAAGGTGGCCAAAGGAAGAGATACAGACCACAGATGTTAAGACAAGGAAGCTCCTCACCATGCATGGTGGGTTCCACCCCAAATCCAGCACCCTGAGACTGTACGCAAGCCGTAAGGAAGGAGGCCGAGGACTAGTGAGTGTGAAAGCCACTATCCGGGACGAAACTGCCAAGCTCCATGAGTACATCAAGGACAAGGCCCAAACGGATGACGTACTCAGTGAATGCCTCAGACAATGGCAAGGTGAAGAGGTGCTGGAGGAGGAAGCATCATGGGAGGACAAGCCCCTACACGGGATGTACCATCGAACCATAACTGAAGTGGCTGATCTCAAGAAGTCCTACCAATGGCTAGAGAGAGCTGGCCTACAGGACAGCACAGAGGCACTCGTCCTGGCTGCACAGGAGCAGGCTCTGAACACCAGAGCAATAGAGGCCCAGATATACCACACCAGACAAGACCCAAGGTGTAGGTTGTGCAAAGAAGCACCGGAAACAATCCAGCACATAACTGCAGGGTGTAAGATGCTGGCAGGGAAAGCATACATGGAACGCCATAACCAAGTAGCGGGCATACTCTACAGAAACATCTGTGTGGAGTATGGGCTGGAAACCCCAAGGTCAAAATGGGAAACACCTCCCAAGGTGGTGGAAAATGACAGAGCAAAGCTCCTGTGGGACTTCAAGATACAGACAGACAGGATGGTGATGGCAAACCAACCAGACATCGTGGTGGTAGACAAAGGGCAGAGGAAAGCCGTGGTGGTGGATGTGGCAATACCAAGTGATGGTAACATCAGGCGAAAGGAACACGAGAAGCTTGAGAAATACCAAGGGCTTAGAGAGGAGCTGGAGAAGGCCTGGAAGGTGAAGGTGACAGTAGTGCCCGTGGTGATCGGAGCACTCGGGGCAGTAACCCCCAAACTGGAAGAGTGGCTGCAGCAGATCCCCGGTACAACCTCAGATATCTCAGTCCAGAAAAGTGCAGTGTTAGGAACAGCAAAGATACTGCGCAGAACCCTCAAGCTCCCTGGCCTCTGGTAGAGGACCCGAGCTTAGAAGGGACACCACCCACGGAGGGTGAGGAACGAGTTTTTTTTTATGTAGATATAATCCAATTTCCTTATGTTCCTAACAGAGTTCTCCGTTCTCAGAGTGCAGGTTTACTCGTAGTTCCTAGAAGATCCAGATGTAGATCTGGAGGACGGGTCTTCTGCTATCAGGAACCATCACTATGGAACCAACTTCCAGTTTGGGTGAAGGAGGCTGACACCACCTCCACCTTTAAAACCAAACTTCAAACGTTTGTGTTCAGTAAAACATCTAGTTGGTGTAAACTTTAGTGTGTCAGGACCAGTAGTCACAGCTGCAGCTGCAGGACCAGACTGGAGCAGCTGGTCTTCAACACAGCTTCATCCTGGATCTGCTGCTGTGGACCTGCTGCAGGGGGACACCAACATGATCCACTGACCTGCAGTCCCACCTCTGACCACCTCAGTGTCTGCTGTCTACACCTGCTTAGATAGTGGTCTCTGTAGTCCACCAACTAACCAGGTACCAGTCTGATGGACAGAAAACTCTCAGTTCTCCAGTTACCAGATAATTATACTGATGGATCTGGTCTTTGGTACCTTTGACGGTGTGTCTGTGTCTCTTCTCTCTGTTCTTCATCCTCCCTTTTTGGTCTCCCTTTTCCTGCTCTACCCAGCTGGTCTTTGGCAGGAGGGTCCCCCCTTATGATCCAGGTCCTGATCCATACTGCAGTGGAAAAAACTGTGGCTCCAAATCTGCTCCAACATAGGAAAAAAAAAGCTGAGATTCTTAATAATGATGGTTAAGGTGGTGATGATGATGATGATGATGATGATGATGATGATGATGATGATGATGATGGTGATGATGATGATGGTGATGATGATGATGGTGATGGTGATGGTGATGGTGGTGATGGTGATGATGGTGATGATGATGATGATGATGATGATGATGATGATGATGATGATGGTGATGGTGATTGATGATGATGATGATGATGATGATGATGATGATGATTGATGATGATGATGATGATGATGATGATGATGATGATGATGGTGATGGTGATGGTGATGGTGATGGTGATGGTGATGGTGATGGTGATGGTGATGGTGGTGATGGTGATGATGGTGATGATGATTGATGATGATGATGATGATGATGATGATGATGATGATGATGGTGATGGTGATGATGATGATGCTGATGATGATGATGATGATGATGATGATGATGATGAGATGAT
>CM026216.1:2218668-2274740 GCA_014839995.1 Xenentodon cancila | reverse complement strand
CACGTGAGCCCGGCCCGGCCCGGCACGGCCTGCAGGTCCCAGGGGACTTTACCTGCTGCAGCTCTGGCTACACGTATTTTCAATACTGACATTAAACTTGGGGTATTTGGACACATTTGAGCAGAATGAATGTAAAGTAATAGTAATTAACCTACGCCAGTTCAGCCAAAATGAAATAGATGACTGGCAGAAGGTGGGCGTGTCCCAGACAGTTTCCAGTCCGGCTGGTTCTACCACACAAAGGGGGGAGTGTGAAGAAGGAAGAGGCTTCGAAACACTCCTCAGGACACCTGTCGGGTTCTTCTTGTACAGCTCATGATTCAGCCCAGCAGAATTCGTTTACCTGGCTCTGAACCAGTGCTGTCATCGGGGTTGGCTGTCAAACAGCAAAGATCTGGTTCTACTCTAGTTCCTGGCTCTGAACCGGCACATGGGCACACGTCTGGTGGAAACGGCCTAACTGGGTTCTGATGGTCTTCGGTCACTTGCTGTGATTCACTCTTCTACACTAAGAGTGAAGGAGATGAATCTTGAACGACTTGAAGACGTGGATTGCAGTTCAATGTCAGTTAATCAGGTTGAATGAATCTAGCTGGCAGACATGTGCGGTGCAGTTTGATTTAGGAAACGTGAAGATGCCAGGAGTCAGTGGAGAAAGAGGACTTGCTTTTGGACTTTGTCCTTCTATGCGTGAGAGGGAGGCTAGTGAGGAATACCCCGGTGCCTCGCTCTGGTGACATGTTGTGCCCGTGTTTCATGTGTTTATGCGTCCATGTTTACCGCACGTGCAGCAGCAGTCCGCTTTGATCCGCTCCGGGTTTTACAGGTCTGATGACATATAGACCGCAGCACTCGAGCAGATCCCTCCGCGGGGTCACACACACACTTTTTACACAACACAAACAAACGCCTGTAGTCACACACTGAAGCACAGACGCTGCCAGATATACCGCCCTCATACGGGTTAAAAGTCGTCTTTACTAGTGTGTAAAAGCTGGAGTGCTCTGGGTGAAGGCTGGAGCCGCGCCGCGGTAGGAAACGTTTTCAGGGACCTACTTCTCCTTACCGCGCTGACAGACGGTGCTTCGGTCGTTCCCAAACATGGCCTCCATGACGGAGCGACCGCTTCAACTTTAATTTTTCGCCAGTTTTCTGACTAGAAACCGACTTTCTCTCCTTCCACGACCAACAGGAATGTTTCGACGGAGAACATCATCATGGCAGATCCGTGAAGCAGGTGTAATCTGTCGGAGAAGTTCGCTGTTGGCTTCAAACACGTCGCTCTAAGTTGGCTGGAAAGCTGGAGAGGAAAAAGAAAATCGCATCAAACCAGTAAGGACTTGCTTGTGTGTCGTCCCCGGGCCGGGTCCCCGCGCCGGGTCCCCGGGCCGGTCTCCTCGCCGGTCCCCGCCTGTCAGCGGCGTCTGCAGCTGGGCGGAGGACCAGCGCGCCGCCGAGCAGCTACGGCTAATGCTAGCAGGAGCTAACGGCTAACGCTGGTGTTTGTGCGCGTGACGCGAGCGACCTCCGTGAACACGAGCGTGCGCGGGTACCGAGGGCTGCTGCCGGACCCACCGATACGTGTAACGGCGGCTGCAGCCGGGCAGCGAGCCGATTATCTGCCGCTCACCCCGACGTGTCTGCTAGCGCGGCGAGCAGCGGGTTAAGGCTCGGTCACGGGTCACCCTCTCACCTATCGATCACCGGCGATCAACAAACGGATCCCCGTCAGCACCGACCTGAGCCCGTCCCCGTTTCAGGTGAACGGCGCGCGAGTTGACTGGTGCGGTTGCAGGTTCGGATGTACTGGCGGTCCGGTCCTGATGTTCGTCTATCCGGTTTCGAAGGTTCAGTTAGAGGTTGCGATCTTCCGGCGACCCGGTTAGGGGCTTTAGTGGTCCATTTGGCGGTTGGGATGCTGCCGTGACCTGGTTAGGGGTGTCCTGTTCCATGTACAGGTTCTACTGTTCAATGGTCCACTTATATATTGTGACGTTCCAGTGACCTGGTCAGAGGTTTTCATGTTCCTTCAGGAGGTTGTAATGTTCCAGTGGCTCACTTAAACGTTCTTTTGTAGCAGTTACTGGACCAATGTTTCAGTGGTAAGGTTTAGGGTTTTTCATGTTCCTGCAGGAAGTTCTAATGTTCCAGTGGCTCACGTAAAAGTTCTCTTGTAGCAGTTATTGGACCAGTGTTCCAGTGGTAAGGTTTAGGGGTTCTCGTGTTCCTGCAGGAGGTTCTAATGTTCCTGTGGCTCACTTAAGTTATATTGTAGCAGTCATAGGACCAGTGTCCCAGTGGTAACGTTTAGGGGTTCTCGTGTTCCTGCAAGTGGTTTTAATGTTCCAGTGGCTTACGTAAAAGTTCTCTTGTAGCAGTTATAGGACCAATGTTTCAGTGGTAAGGTTTCGAGGTTCTCGTGTTCCTGCAGGAGGTTCTAATGTTCCAGTGGCTCACTTAAACATTCTCTTGTAGCAGTTATAGGACCAATGTTCCAGTGGTGAGGTTTCAGGGTTCTCGTGTTCCTGCAGGAGGTTCTAATGTTCCAGTGGCTCACTTAAACATTCTCTTGTAGCAGTTAAAGTACCAATGTTCCAGTGGTAAGGTTACAGGGTTCTAATGTTCCAGTGGCTCACGTAAAAGTTCACTTGTAGCAGTTATAGGACCAATGTTTCAGTGGTAAGGTTTCGGGGTTCTCAGGTTCTAATGTTCCAGTGGCTCACTTAAAAGTTCTCTTGTAGCATTTATAGGACCAATGTTTATTGGACTAGTGTTCCAGTGGTAAGGTTTCGGGGTTCCCGTGTTCCTGCAGGAGGTTGTAATGTTCCAGTGGCTCACTTAAAAGTTCTCTTGTAACAGTTATTGGACCAATTTCCCAGTGGTAAGGTTTAGGGGTTCTTATGTTCCAGTGGCTCACGTAAAAGTTCTCTTGTAGCATTTATAGGACCAATGTTCCAGTGGTAAGGTTTAGGGGTTCTCATGTTCTAATGTTCCACTGGTGATGTGAGAGGTTCTAAATTCTGTGGGATGTCTCAGTGGTGCAGATGGAGGTCCCAGTCTTACAGCGATCCACTCGCAGGTTGTGATGTGGGTGTAGACGGTTCGCAGACAGCACTTACTGTCTGACCTTCTAATTGGAGGGTTTTTATGTTTGTGTCAGAAGTTTCAGTGGTCCAGTTACAGGTTCTGATTTTTATGCAGAAAGTTCCAGGACTGCAGTTAGTAGTTCTGGTAGTCCAATAGGATTTTTATTAATGGGCTCACATGTATCAGAAAAAGGTTCAAGTGGTTAAATTAAAGAACTACTAAATGTGTAGGAGGTTCTGGTGTTTCTGAGGGACATTTCAGTAGTCCAGTTAGAGGTTTTACTATTCCTCTGGAATGTTCTAATTTTCCAGTGGTCGACTTGACAGATGTCATGTTGCAGTTAGAGTTTCTGATATAGTTGGATGTTCTGGTGTTCCATTTGGAGGTTCTAGTAGTTTTAAGTAGGGGATTGGAATGGGTCTTGTGGGATGATCCAGCAGTTTCTTAGAAGGTAACAGTCCTGTAGGGGTTCTCTTGGTCCAGCTGGACATTGTAGTAGTCCACTATCAAATTCCAACAGTGTTTTTGAAGGTCCTACTATGGTCAAAGAGGAATTCTACTGATCCTATGTGAAGCGCTTGTTTCCCTGTTAGAAGTTTTATTGGACAGATGTAAATGATCAGCGTTGGTGGATCTATCACTGAATCAACAGTTTAGCTGTTCCTTCAAGTGCAAACTACCTCTGGACCTCCTGTCAGATGCAGGAGAAGGCGCCACTTGTCTTGCCTGTGGTCCCGGTCAATCATCTGGTAAACATTGGAACAAACATGGTTCCAGACTTTGTTTCTGTGGAACAGTAAATCTGCATGTTTCCTAAAACACCATCGTCATCTTCAGGAACTGGCTCTGTTTGCTGTTTATTCCAGCATGGAAAGCTGAACGAAGACATGAAGATGGTGGTTGTTGAGCGGTGGGATTGAAGCTTCCCAGGGTGCGTGCAGAGCTCCGTGTGCAGGTTCAGAGGCAGCAGGCTGATGAACCAGTCAGCACATGACTGAGGTCTGAAACGAAGCACGGTTCTGGAGAGTCATCATCCAGTGATGATGCAGAACATGGCAGATTTTGAAGGTGAATTCATGCAGAGAAAGTATTCATCAGTTGTTCACTCCTGTTGGAGTCCACAAGCTTTCATTCAATAGTTTCATTTCACCATGAAGAACTTCTGCAAACGTGGCCAAGTCGTGTAAGCAGCAGGACTTCCTGTGTTGCCTTCACACAAATGAAAGATGACACTCTGAAACACATCCTGGATAGTACTGAGCAGCATCCCTGCTGTCATTAGAACTAAAACTATTTTCAAAGTAGTTGTTTCAGATCTGTGTCAGTGTTCAAGAAGATTCAGGTATTTATCGGCTCCAATCCGCTGGTTCTGATGGGAACATGACACGAGGAAAGTCATGCAGGTGATCGAAGAGGGCAGACCGCCTCAACCTGGAGTTTCTGCACCTGAATCCAGGTATACGGGATGAGACTGATGGATTTTATCCGCTCAATGCTCAGCAACACTGGGGTATGACCACTGCTGTCCAGTCGCAATTACAAACCCGACTAATGATCTCAAAGTGCTGACTTTGTGCGACCATTGCACCAATGGGTCGCAGAACTCGTGGTTCGGATTGGACCACTGGTTGGACACGTGACTTGATTGGATTTATGGAGCAGCAAAATTAAAAGAAAAAAAAAATGACCAAAAACCTGCTCAGCAGTTGTCCAAGTTTAAAAATCAAGAACAAACATAAGGTTATTACTAGTGTAATTACAATGCAGTTGAAAAGGCCTTATTATAACTTCAGTAACAGCTTTAGCCAGTCTGATCCTGAAGTGGATTCTTTTAGCCCCCCAGGACCAGCTCACCAAGACTGGTTGTGGCCGTTAGAGCTGATCCTTTGAGGAAAATATCTAGTTGGATTTTTTCTGACCAACTATTGTGATTATGAAGCTCAAATGCAGTCTTCAGTCAGGGTTGTTAGGGTGGTGGTGATGGAGCGCTGACAACCCTGACCTGTGGGGTCAACAGGAAAACATGGCGTTGGGAAGGAGCGCTTCTTCGACTGGAAGCCTCCGTGAGCGAAGTGGCACGGCAGTGCCCCCTGTTGTCTTCTGTTGTGAGTGACACACTTCAGACACAGACTCCACTAGCACACAAGTGTGTGATTTCTGTCCTGTGTGTTTTAGCGTAGAATTATTGTTTATTTCACGCGGGTCGTGCGCCTGTTTATGGCCAACGAGCTCTCAAGGATTATTTGAGCAGGGAAGTTTCAATTTTCTTTAATTTTAAAGATGCAGCGTGTTTCAGAAGTTGGTGGAGTATTGTTTTAAGTGATTGTGACTCCAGTGTTGACCAAAAGAATTATGTATATACCTAATTCCATACCAGAGCAGTCCTACTTAGCAGAAACATCATCGCAGTTTCAGATGACCGTGTGCACATTTGTTGTACGGCGGCGTGCGCTCCCCGTTTAAATGAGTGTACTCGGCGTTGGATCTTTGTTTAACACGGGGCTTTTCTCTGCTCTGCGTCTTCTTTATTAAATCTAAAACGCTTCCAGTAGACACAGGTCCTGCTTTTCTTCTGCTCTGATGTCTCGTGTATTTAGTTTGAAGAGTTGCCATTGTCCACATACCATCGTGGTTCTGTCCAGAGTTGTGCCGCCGTTCCTGTTTCAGCTCCAAGACTAGTATCCTGAGAGCGGCCGGTAGTTACTGGATGTAGCTGCACTTTTGCGAGTAGACTTCAGTGCTTCATCTGACTGTTCTAGGAGGTGTATCCATGTTTGAAGAACCTGCATCATATCAGACTGAAGTCGGAGACTACAAGGTGACATAAGCTTGAACAAAATCCCTGAAAAGTATGAAGGCATTTCCTGTATTGATATACAGCCACAGTCTCTGTTGCGTTTGTTTTCTCTAATCGCCCTGGGAACAACTGTTATCGACCTATTAGCTGCATCGGTCATTTTAAAGATATTGGAAAATTAGTTTTCACTGTTTAGACAAAATACAGATCTTGATTTATTCTCTCTGTGAATGAACTTCAACTGATCTTCCTGTTGTTCACACTCTGATGTGTGAGCTGTCAATCGCCTTCATACTGCCGGGAAGCTGAGCATCTCCATCTCCGTGCGCAGGAGACATTCGGGACATGTGGGACTGGTTGATGGTGCACACTTTTGTCTTGTGGACGGAAAATCACTCGTCAGAATCGGAGCTGAAAGATGCTGCTGTCTGACACCATAAACCCATTGTTAGCCGGAGTGTCCGTATGAGCAGAGCTGTCAGAAGTAGACCCGCCTGTAAACGGCCGTATACATGAAACGCGGGTCAGATCTGTCACGTAAATCGATCAGTCATCGTTGGGTGTTTCCTGATCGGAGAGCATGTTTCATTTCCTTCGTTTGAACTGGGCCTCAAATACAGTTGCAGGAGCCTGTTTTTTTTTTTTTTTTTTTTTTTTTTTTTTTTCCTAAAGTGAGTTAAGTTAAAGGCCAATATACTTTCAAGCCCTAAATACTTTTTTATAGGAAGGCTTTAAGGACAGGATTTAAAGGGTGTTTTGTGCTACAGATCAGTGACGTGCAGTGAGGTTGATGTCTGGTGAGGCACTGACGTCATCACAGTCAGATTTACAAATAAATGAACCCTACAGAGCAGCTTATCCAACATTTAAAATGTCATATCAGCATTCTTTACATATACAAACTGTAGCATAGAAAAAAGAACTTTAAAACATGTTATTCTCGTCTTCCCTTTACTGATAAATGAAGTCCATGTGCTGCTGCTTTTGAATAAAAGCATTGATAATTGTTTGTAAAAGTCTCCTTGTCCTTATCTGATGATGTCATTCAATGCCAGAAGAATCCCTGGGATCACCATCGCCCCCTGCCATGAGGCAAGAGAACTGCAGCCTCACTATGCAGCTTTGCGCAGCGGTTTTATGACACTCAGCACAAGAATACATTACACAC
This sequence comes from Xenentodon cancila, assembly GCA_014839995.1. Classification (NCBI taxonomy): domain Eukaryota; kingdom Metazoa; phylum Chordata; class Actinopteri; order Beloniformes; family Belonidae; genus Xenentodon; species Xenentodon cancila. Next base: position 2,267,688 of record CM026216.1, on the reverse strand, counting down.
ATACAGTTGTTGATAATAAAAAAATAAACACTGTGCATTATATACAGCAGCTGAACTAATTAAATGTAATTCATATAGTAAAAGTGTTGAAACATTTTAACAGCGACGTGCAGAGGGACAACAACACGGTTTTGCTGCAGAGTGGTTGTGAAATCCGCGGTAAAACGGTAAATGTGAAAATTAAGGGATTTTGAAAAACAATTCCAAAAATGGAGAAGTTAAAATGAAAAAGAACTTTAGCACTTAATAAATATAACCATTTAATTTAATTTTATATTTCCATGATCTGACTGCACGTCACTGCAACAGATGAATACGTTGTGGATTCCTTACTGGAAGCAAAGTGGACATTTTGAGGTGTTTTTGTTCAACTTACCTCTGTGACCCAAGTTTGTATTTTAGGTGCTTTTGGTTTGTGATGTTTAATGTTTCAGTGAACAGAGTCGGTGGTGTTTGGTTTTAACATCTCCAAACCGCTCCAGAAATCTCCCAAAGACTCTCCTGCAAATGATCTGGCATTTCTTTCACAATGTAAAGAACACAAATATTTAATTAGTCATCTGAGAGCACGCTGGAGCTTCTTTAACACAACCTGCCAGGTTCGAGCCGTCTAAGATTGCCGTAGGCCTGGACGCGCCTTCAGCTCCAGTAGAGTTGGCTATATGTGCCATCTGACATGCCGACTCTGCCCACTCAAAAAGTCCCATTGACACGGTAATGGCAAATTTTTAAGTTTTGAAACAAATACATACCAGCAGTTTTAAAACTTTTAAAACTAATTGTGATGCATTATTGTTTATGAAGATGCCATGGTACAAGTTTTACTTCTGATTGACCAATTTCTCGACCAGTATCAGCTGATATCAGAAGGTTTTTATGGGAGGATGGCAGTAAATGCGTTAGACACTGGGAAATCCATTTTTTCCATGGCACAGAAGCATCATGACGGTGTCATTGTGGGGAGGATGTCAAGGAAGCTTTTCCAGAGTACTGCGAAGAAAGCAGTTTGTGAAACTCAAAGAAAAAAAATAGCATATGAAAATGCTTGTGACAACAAACTGAATCCAGCCGTCACAGCCATCGCACCGCTGCGCTTTGTCAGTGTGATGAAACTGACAAAAGCGGAGAGGCTGAAAGTACAGCTTGTAGAGCACGCAGTCTGCAGCGTCTGATACATGATCATCAGGTCAGTGTGTGCAGTTGATAATCAGTCAGATTCTTCCAAAGTTGCTATTGGCAGGCCCGACCTACAGGAAAAGACGCTTCCAGTTGCATCTCTGCATGTGTCACATACTGTGAACTACATAAATCCAGTATACCTTCAACACAATTCTGACATCCTACTGAAGAACGACATGAGAACTGCAAAACAGGGTTGAAAAGTAATCACAGCAGAAGCGATAAACGGTGAAACAAGTGACATAAACCCTCGCTGGACGCGGGGTCCCGTCTGTCACGAGAACAAATATCACGTCTGACAGCAGTTCTCCATGTGATTCAGTCATGTCTGAGGACCCTCCAAGCATCTGATGAAGGAGGTGACTCCACAAGTGGGTTCAGCAGCACCACTGAGTGTTTTTGGACCAAACTGTTGGAGTGTGAGGAGCTTGGACTTCAGCTTCTGAGCTCTAGATCTGTGATATCAGACCAAATCTCAGCCGTCTGGTCCAGTACCTGTGTGCTGACGTTACGTCAGAAGGTCAAAGCGTCCACAGGTTGAAGGTGTGACCTGTTCACACCTGACTGCAGAGACGTGGTGGATGTCCAGGTCTCTGGAACATTTCACTGCCTCATTCAGCTTCCAGGGAGAAATCCTGCAGCCGTCGCAGTGCTGATTAATGTGCCTCCCAGAATAGTTGGCTGTTTATGCCTGGAATGTGTTATTTAAGGAAAATGCTTGGATAAACCAGAGTTGCTTTCTAATTGATAGTTGAAGCATTACATAAGTTAAGATGCCATTTCTGGAGATTGGGAGGTGTTTGAAGAGACAAACGGAAGCATGATTTTGTTGCTGTGGAGAAGCTGGAAGTTCAGCATCATTTGTTAGTTGGACATGGACAGGAGGTCAGTGTCCACAGTTTCAAACCTCGAGAGTTGCTCGGCAGCTTTTAGGAGTGAGGACCAGAGTTTTTAGTACATCCCGACCTGTGGACGTGAAACAGGTGTTTCAGTGTTAGGGAATATGTATTTTTAAGTCGCCAGAAAAAGCACTTCATGAGAGCATAAAAATTCTTCAGGAATGTCTGCCAAATGAATGTTTCCTTAAGTTGTTTTCTATTAACTGTAACAACTGTTTACAATTTTAAAGATGGTTGAAATGCACCTGCCGATGAGTTTATTTTGAAACTGTCATTATTTTATATTTCGGTTACTTTAGCAGTCTTTTTTTTTTTCTACCCAGAATGCCATCTGAGGCTCAGTCTCAGGAGCCCCGAGACAGAGGGCCGCCCCCTCCCGTCACTCGGGCCGGACGCAGCGCTCAGCTGGCCAAGGCTGCAGCTACAAGCCCCGCCCCTGAGAAACGGCCCCGTGGGCGACCCCGGAAAGATGGGAGCAATGGCCGCACTGCGCCTCCCACCCCACCTCCACCTCATCCTACACCCCCCAAATCCAGGAAGAAGTAAGTGTGAAGCTCTGTGACAGGTTTGTATGCATTCAGCAGTTTGGTGTCATGGTGAATGTGGAGGTGGAGGCCAGAGAGCTGGCGGACAAGTCGGCCTGGCTCATCAGGTCCATCCCGTCTGTAGCAGCTGAGCCAATACTTTTGGCCATGTAGTGCATGTGCGACGAGCAGTCTGCATGCCTAGGTGCCTGGTGCCAGTGTTGAAACACCGTGCAGAGGGACCGCCAGCAGGATGATGATGCAGTCAGAGTTCTTGTTGAAGCTCTTCACAAACTGACTCCATAAACTCTGGATTCACTGATATTTAAGCTTTTAGAGGAAAACCTTAAGGACTGCTGTTGAAAAGGTTTGACAGTTAGTTTTTGAGATGCTGAAGAGCATCCTGCTGCTGCTGACTTCATGGACAGGTGGGAAACGAAGCTTAAACTTTCCTGTTCAGGGTATGACAGACATGGTTTTTACTCTTTCCCCTTTCTTCGTTTGCCTGTCCTTTCATTTCATGAGTTCATGATGTTAATGTCTTTCAGCTTTGCAGCTGGCTACAGTCCATACTTTAAATAACTTAAACAGACACTGGGCCTCATTTGTGAAATCTTCCTAAATCTGTGAGTTGGTTTGCACATAAATCTGCTCCGGATTCATGAGCGCTGTGCCAGTTTGTCCATGAATAGCACTTGATTGCAATTGGTAAGCCTAAATCCCTACCAGGAACCACCATGTAGGGGTGTTCAGGTGCATCCTCAACCTGCAGGTCTTTAAAGAAACTGTGTTTTTGATTAAAGTGGTGCAAAGAGGATGTCTTTCATTTTGCTCTGTTGGTATGCTACGAGCGTGATGGGGAGCGACAACAAAGCATCCAAGAGGATTAAATTGGGTGCAAGAAACCCACATTTCTCAACTTGGACAAGCCAGGACAAACCTGGAGCGATACCTGATGGAGACACGCCTCCACAGGCGCTGCATCCTGTCACTCAGGCCCTGGGTTGATGTAAACCTACATCCTAAGAACACCACATTAATATATTGTAGGTTTGCTTTACTCCTGTTTTTTTTCTTTTAGCTCCAATAGATCAGTCTGCCTACAAATGTAACTGTCAAAGAACAATTGAGTTCCCGTGGTTGCCGGTCCTGTCACCTGCTGCTTCTGAACTGTGCTGAATTGATATCAGTTAAGGTAAAAGTAGTTGGAGTATGAGGGCAGTGCAGTGTCAGGAGGGAATTTAAGTCACTACAAAAAAAACACTGTTGACCAAAGAAGCCAACGCGAGGAATACTCTACAAAAACGTCAGGGCGGGGCATCGCTGCAGCAAGGCGCCATGTGATTGGCCAGATGCCTGAGTGACGCCCTCAGGGTGAAAGCATGGCATTGAAGTATCAGCCTCGTGGCATCAGTATTCCTCGTGTTCATATCAGGATGATGACGCTGGCACATTGTTGAAATGAGGTGCACATCTACTGCGGACACGCCAACCCATGCTCTCAGGCATGTGACAGAGTGTATGGCTGAACCTTTTCAGAGTTGAGACGTTTACAAATCACTCAGACTTGAGCTTCATGCAAAAAAGTACGATTTCACTGACGTCCACGGAGGGTAAGGGACGAACGTGTCTGAGCCGCTGTCCTTCAGAGCCGGTTCTGTGTTCACACGTGTGTCCTCTGTCTCCGAGGAGGAACAGAGGCTGTCGTTCCCTGAGTGTTTAACACACATACACAGACATCACGTGCACCTTTTGGGTCCAGACTCACATGACATGTTTGTGATCAGAACCGGGCTTCATGTCGGCCTCAAGGCCCTGCAGGTGCAGCGTGTCAGTGAGGGTCCTCACAAAGATACCACCACAGATGGGTGTGTGTGTTGTGGTAAGACGTGTGAGAGAGGAAGTGGAGTTGCATGCTGGGTAATGAGCAGTGAGGAGAAGTGTGCTTGAGTGGTTCCGGGTTTTACCTCCCGCCGACCACGCGCGTACCGTGATATCATCCTGCTCACCTGAACACCTTGTTCAGGTGTTTGTGATACAGAAAAGCCCCTGTGAACCGTCTCAGGAGTTGTCCCAGGAGAGCAGCAGCAGGCCTGACGTTCTGGGACAAGTGGTCCTTACGAGGTCCTTACGAGGACAAAGACCAGGTCCTAATGAGGCAGAACTGCTGAGGGTGGAGCTCAGTTGGAGTAACTCAGGATCATATAGATCTCAGCTGGTGTGTACGTACGGGGATCCGTATTGAAACCAAATACAAAATGCAGAGCGGGAAACTTTGTGAAATAGTTGGTTATAAAACAGAGTGAATAAATTAGGCGTATTTGAAAGAGAGATTGTGTAAATCAGGTGCTGGGACCTCCTACATGTAATCCTGCCAGACTGACGATTTCTCTGATCTCCGTTCCAGTTTTTAATTTTATGTTTTAATTTTAATTTTTGGCAGTGCTTCATATTGAACAAGAGGACGTCAAAACCAGCTAACGTTATCTTCTCTGTTGTGGTTGCAGCAAAGTTTCCATCTGCGTTTCCCAGCGTTGCAGTGTAAGAGCAGAGTCGTGGTCAGGTGACAGATGGGTGTGAAGGTTTCTGTTCGGTCGTCACCTGTCTGTGCTTGTTGTTACCGATGCGTAAAAATGGTTTACATGCTCCTCTGTTGCTTGGTATTTTGTTTTAGCAAGCAGATGTTTTTTTCACTGGTGTTCTCTGGTAGTTTCATGAAATCCAAGGTGTGTCCAGGCCTTGAGGGCAGTCCTGCTGAGCCCCGTGTTCCTCTGCGGGGTCTCGTCGCAGACGGAACCCTGGAGCTGTTGTGGTGGGGGACATTTGTCTGTCCAGGTGGTTCTGTGTCAGTGTTCCTGCATGCTCAGGAAGACTCCTCCATCTATGTGACTCTGCGCATGCTGACCAGGTGTCTTCCACATTTACAGAGGGCGGAGCCGAGGCCGAGCACAGGTAGAGGATGAAGAGAGCCCAGATGCCACGGAGACGAGTGTACCGCAGAAGACAGGTGTGTTTTTCCTGTAATTCTACGTGCGGCATGAGTTTTGGTCCAGCACATCTTCAGCAGCTGTTTCTGCTGCAGCTGCAGTATTTCCTCTTAGAAATCAAACTAGACTGAGCTGTAACTGGTTTGTGGAAGCCTCCTGTTAAAACTACCCTCCATCATCGTGGTCATATGAAGCTCTGATCACTTGCTGCTCATCATCTGTCATTCCTCTTCATTTCTTTAAACTTTGTTTTATAATATATGGCCAGGCACATGGTCTGAGGTTTCCTCCTCCATCACTGATCTTAATCAGGATCTTTTCTCCAGCAGCTAAACATCCATCAGGCCAGTAAAACATATCTGCAAACAAGTTGCTTTTCAGCGAAATTTGCTGTTTGAATGAAAAAGTTGTTCAGGTGGAAGGTGTGGATCTGAAGAGCATCTTCCCAAAGACACGTCTTTCACACGAGCACGCTTACTCGGCTACAACTTGAGGTTAGGCGCCGTGTTAAAGCGTGGGAGCCCTGCCTCAGAGCTGACGCGTGCGTTGATGTCTGGTGAACGGAAGAAACGTTACGGAGCGTGAAACATCGCCAGGGTAACCAGTACCAGCGCCAGTGTCGACTTTCACAAATCAGGACACACATGTTTATATAAAACACCACAGTTTTATAACAACAATTAATGCACACATTTGCTTAACTTAAGGGATTTGGTTTTTTTTAAGTTATCCAACAAAACAAGTTGCCACTTATCTAAGGGCACAGGGCTGCCCGCGGAGGTGCCTGCCTGTTAATCACCTGGGTATTCTCAGGCGTTGACGCAATAGTTAGAAAAAAACTTAAAACTCTAAAAAGATTATTATAAGACCACTTACAAAACTCTCTTTTTCTCTCTGATTTTCAATGAAGTACACAATTGAGGTGCAGTTTGCATAAAAACACCTAGTTAGTGACCTACCCCTGAAGTCTTTTTGACTTCTGGTTATACTGGAGGATGATTGCTCTTACGGTTACACGCCGTCACCAACCGGCACCTCTGGACCTGTACGTATGCAGTTTAACGTCAGCCAGCCATCAAAAATGAGCTTGTTTCATGTTCTACTTTCTTTAGAGGAAGCAATAAAGTCTTTTGGTTGGAAGAAGTCATTCAGAAAAGATCTGGTGGGGTTTAAAGTGAATTTTAAAACTGAACCATGCTTAAGGAGTTCCTCACAGCCTGTTGTGTGTGCTTCACAGATGCTAAGGAGGTAAAAGAGGCCAAGGAAGCAAAGGAGGTAAAAGAGGCCAAGGAAGCAAAGGAGGTAAAAGAGGCCAAGGAAGCAAAGGAGGTAAAAGAGGCCAAGGAAGCAAAGGAGGTAAAAGAGGCCAAGGAAGCAAAGGAGGTAAAAGAGGCCAAGGAAGCAAAGGAGGTAAAAGAGGCCAAGGAAGCAAAGGAGGTAAAAGAGGCCAAGGAAGCAAAGGAGGTAAAAGAGGCCAAGGAAGCAAAGGAGGAAAAGGAGGCCAAGGACGCAAAGGCACCAGGACGTCGGCGATCAACCTCCAGGAGAAAATCCAACACAAACCCTGAACCAGACCCCGAACCTGACCCTGAACAAGACCCCGAACCTGACCCACAACCTAACACAAAGCCCAGTAAGGACAGGCTCAGTCCACCTCCTGAGCCAGACCCCAAACTCACAGTCCTTCAGTCTTGCTCAGAACCAGCTCCTGGTGCTGAGGTAGAGGACAGAACCAGTCCTCCTCTTGCCCTTCCCCTTCCCGACCCCAGTCATGGGGTGGGCCCCCAACTCAGTCCTCCACCCCCATCCCCAAACGTTATCCCAGTTTATCCTGACAGACCATATCCTGACCCGGTAGAGGCGGACCAGCCCAAGGTGAGCCACAGCCCCGCCCCAATGGAGGACAACTTCAGTCCTAGCAGGGTTGCCATGGAGACAGATGAGAGTGGGGCCAGTTCCACAGAGCAGAGTCCTGCCTTGAGTCCATGCTTCAGTCCTCCGGTATCCCCCTGCCTGCGCCTGGAGGATGATGATGAGGACTCTCTGTCCCCTCTGTTCCAGCGCTCCCTGTCCGAGGACTCGGGGGGATCACCCACCCCCATCCCAGAACACGCCAAAAAACGGTGAGCCTGTGTGTGTGTGTTGTGGGTAGGGCTGCAACTAACCACTGTTTTTATAGGTGAAGAATTCATGTTATTAAAAATGATGAATCAACTAATTGGATGATGAATTGTGCAATAACGTCAACTATTTTATTTAGCCGTTAGGTTTTTCAGTGACCCTTAGATGGTTTGAGGCGTGCACCAACTAACAAGAAAACCAACATTCAAAACGAATCCCCAGTGAATGAATGAAATGTGAAAAATATCTGATTCGTTGAACTTGTTCGATGAACAAACTTTGCTGTTCATGAGACTATAAAAAATAAACAGTTGGGTCAAGTTAAAACCCTTTTATGAGCATCCTGTTGTCAGAAACCAGACTTATTAGAGTTCTTCTCAAAACCAGACTCCTCAATGTTTAAGAGACCTAGAAAACTCAAAACTAGAGCAAGTGAAAGAAGACAAGAACTTGTTGGTGTGAGAGAAGAAGCCTATTGTCACACTAGTTCTCTGCAGTTAAATGGTACAAATCAATTATGTGAAAGAAAGAAAATGTCAACCTCCTCAGACAAAAACTATCTGTGTTTACATTTATAGTGATTGATGCCATTAAAGGAAACTTGAACATCATTATAGCTTGTTGTGAGTTTAAACCCACCACATGAAACAGGCGTGTGGTGACATCACCAACTAATAATCCACTGGTCAACTTAGTCATCCAGTTTTGGTGACTGCGTCGATTTGTTCGTAGCAGCCCAGACTCAAACTCTAATAAGTGTTCTCCCGTGTGGGTTTCAAAAAGGTCTTGAATATGTGGAATTAGCTCAGGACCTGCTCACAATTCAGAACCAGTTCCTGTTCACACAGTCTGTTAGGCGTGGGTCTGTTTCACTTTCGTCCCACTCCACTGCCCTGTTCAGTACCGGGACCAGAGCGTCAATTCTGCTCCTTCCATTCAGCATCAGAGAAAGTCATTGGTCCCACAGAACCAACGGGATCCAGCTTCTGGTGCATCTGGTGACACTGTCGGATGTCAGAGGCTGTGGGTAAGGACATCGTCAACAGCGACTGGATGCGGCAGCTGTTGAAACTGGATGCTGGGGGCAGGGTTATGGTGACATCAGAGGCCAATGGCCAACTATGGTGGCTTTAGAGGTTATGTAGAGACTGGGGTAACATCTGAGACTGGCGGCGTTATGGTGACGTCACATACTGGGATAGAAGTTCTGAATATCAGCACGTTTAAAGAGTAGAGCCAGGATATCATCTCACCTGTCTAGTCCCAGACAGAGCAGTTCAAAACGGATCAACATGAATGTGCTTCTTGAAGCTTCTAAAGCTGGAGCAGAACCAGGTTCAAGCTAAAACTGTACCGAGTATTGCCTCGGTAACAGGAGGTTCCAGTGACGTATCTGTTTCCGTAGTTACTGTGTGAATAGGAGCAGGTGGTGTGTTTACCTGCACAGGTGTGTCTGTAGCTGCTGACCTCACATACAAACACAGATGTGGTCTGTTGCCCTGCAGGCTCAAACAGTGTGCCTTCTGTTACCGCGGTGATGGGCCTCCTCTGGGCCAGGGCCGCCTGCTGGTGTTCGGCCCAACGCCCGGCTACATCCCGCTACACATCCTCAACCGCCGCGCCTCTTCTGACCGGGACAACGACTGCCATGACCACTGTTACCGTGGCAACCAGGCCCCGTCTACGTGAGTACTTTCTGTCCACAGTCGCATACAGGTTCTTAGAAGAAGAAACAAAATTTGGTCACACACTTGCATTATTGTGGTGGGTTACTCAGATGATCTGTTTCTGTGTGTGGGTGCAGGTGCAGCAGTCCGGATCGATGTGGTGAGTACTCCCCACTCTGCAGACATGTAGACCACCTGGATCACCTGGAGGTTTGACCTGTGTGTGTGTGTGTGTGCGCTGCCGTTTCAGAGGACGAGTCTTCCTCAGAGTTCATGAAGCAGCTCGGACTCATCGGCCTCCCACATGACATCAGCGTCCAATCACTGTTTGACCCCACAGGTAACGCCTCCCGTTCCTCCTCACCTCCTGTAGATCTTGAGCGCTTTACCCTGACTGTGTGTGTGTGTGTGTGTGTGTGTAGGTCAGTGCTGCGCCCACCTGCAGTGTGCCACCTGGTCAGAGGGTGTACGTCGCGGCGAGGGCCAGTCGTTGCTCTTTGTGGACAAAGCCATCGACTCAGGAAGCACTCAGGTGGGTTTGTACACCACTCTCACTTTCATTCTGAGGAGGATGTTTGTGCTCATGAATGTCACCATCGCCACCGTCAGGTGGCATCAGGTGTGCTGCTCTCACAGACACCGTGTTACTGCTTCCTTGCCTCCCAGTTGTCATGTCTGTTGAGCCAGGTTGGACGTAGAATTGTGGGGGAAGGCAGGTCAAGGATAGTATCTGGGCCTGTACTAAGATGAGGTGAGCAGGCCTTTCTCTCACTGACAGATCCAGCAGGGCAACGTCTATAGCTTGCAGGGTCACAACCCGTCAGTCCTGGATTGGGGGACACTGCTCTAGATAGTCAAATCTGATCATCATCTTGGTGATCCACCAGGTCAGTGACTGACCCAGACGATGCCAGTCCAAGGACCTGGTGATCCACTAGGTCCCTGAATTGGTACATTGGGTCCATCACGGAACCGGTGATCCAACAGGCGCCAGTCCAAGGACCTCGCTAAAATGACCAACCAGCGGTCTCTGAACCTCACACATCTGACACGAATTCCTCAAGATGTCCCTTTTTTTTTTTTTTAATAATATTTTTATTGAGCACAGAACATGTACGAAAACAAACAGAACATGTACAAAAACAAAGGCAGATGCTAAAAGATTATTCAAACAAAGCTCCAATTTTGTCTTTTTTTTTGTCCCCCTCCCCAACATAACCCATTCCCACCTCCCAGAACATACGGGACGCCCCACCGAAAATATGAAATGAATTATTCTGTCAATTGATATGAGCAAGTATGTACCACTAAGGCTTTGTGACCTTAACATTTGTAACCAAAAAAAAAAAAAAAGAAGGAAAGAAATAAAAAAAATATATATATATATATATATAACAGAGCTGCTGAAAGCTACTAACCAGGAACAGTGTTGAGTTCATCAACGTATGCCAACACCGGGCCCCACACAGACAAAAATTTGCTTCTGGACCCCTTAAGAGCGTATTTGATCTTCTCTAGCTGCATGAATTGCAATAAATCAGTAAACCAAAGAGACACTTTGGGTGGTCTATTTGACTTCCAGTGTAATAAAATCCTTCTACGTGCTAGTAGTGTTGTAAAAGCAATAATATGTTTATATGGTTTCCTCAGAGTAGACTGTCTTCTTTCTGTAGTGCCAAATATAGCCATGGCTGCATTGGGTCGAAGATCAATTCTGAGAGCCTTTGATAGTGTTTTAAAAATGACAGACCAGTAGGATGTCAGAGCTGGACACAGCCAAAACACGTGTGTTAAGTCAGCCGGAGTGTGATGACACCTGTCACAGCTGGCTTCTATATTAGGGTAGATTTTCGATAGTCTTGCTTTAGAGTAGTGGATACGAAATACAATTTTTAACTGGATTATGCTCAATTTTGCACAGGAGGAGCTGCCATTTACTTTTTGTAAAGCATCATTCCAGATGTCATCCTCCAACACCAGTTCCTCCCCCAACTCATCCACCCAGTCTGCCCTGATTTTTGCAAGATTTGAATTTTTTAAAGAAGTTATCTGACCATATATTGTTGAGATCAATCTTCTAAAATGTCTTGGGGTTTCCAAGAGTTTTCCTATACCTGAGAGCAACGGCGTATTTGGAAATCCTGAGTCATGATGCTGAAGGAAGTGACGAATTTGAAAGTAGCGGAATAGACTAGACCGGGGGAGATTAAACTTATGCGACAGGTCCTCAAAGCTTGCAAAGACAGAGTTTATATACATGTCTTTAAAATAGTTAACGCCTTGTTTTTTCCAGAGATTGAAACCAGAGTCCAGTTTAGCTGGGGGAAAAAGGTGATTGTTGTGTATAGGACTTAATTGAAGGAGATTCCCACAGTTGAAGCTTCGTCTCAACTGAAACCATATTTTTAGGGTGTTTATGACCACCGGGTTATTAGTATATTTCAGAACAGAGGGGGGGGGGGGGTCAGAGGTGACCAGGGCTCGGAGAGAAGTTGAGGTACACGATGCAGCTTCCAGAAGGCACCATTCCACATCGGGAGTGTGGAACCAATGTATGATACTTTTTATGTTTGATGCCCAATAGTAGTGACAGAAATTGGGAAAGGCTAAGCCACCTTGATTTTTAGGCCTCTGCAACAATTCAAGCCGTATTCTAGGTTTCCTACCATCCCATATGAATGAGAGAAAGACCTTATCGAGAGTTTTGAAAAACAATTTAGGAAGATGGAGTGGGATACACTGGAAAAGGTAAAGACATTTAGGAAGTACAGTCATTTTAATACAACTAACCTTCCCTGCCAAGGATAGATGAAGGGTTCCCCATTTCTTTAGGTCTAATTTAGTATTTTCAAATAATGGACTGACATTTTTTTGATATAGATGCTGCATATCTCTTGTAATATTGATACCCAAGTACTTAAAGCCATTTGTAGATATTTTGAATGGCAAGACACCGGCCTGTATTTGAAGAGCCAGGTCGTTAATAGGGTAACATTCACTTTTACTTAAATTTAATTTGTATCCAGAGAAAGCCCCAAATTTCCTCAGGGCGTGAATTATATGGGGGGTGCATTGGACAGGGTCTGATAAATATAACAGTAGATCATCTGCATACAAAGAAACTCTGTGCTCCTTGCCCCCCCTGTGGATTCCACTAATTGACGGTAAAGTTTTAAGTGTGATAGATAAGGGCTCTATAGCCAGAGCAAATAGTAGTGGGCTGAGAGGGCAGCCCTGGCGAGTGCCCCGTGACAACTGGAAGTATTGCGACCGCTTATTATTACTAATTACAGAGGCTTTGGGTGATTTATACAAAAGCTCAATCCACGAGATGAAATTGGGACCATAACCAAATTTCTTTAAACATGCAAAAAGATATCGCCATTCCACCCAATCAAATGCTTTCTCCGCGTCAAGTGCAATAACCACCTCTGGCACTGCACTGAAAGCAGGAGAGTAAATTACACTTAAGAGTCGGTGTATATTTATGAATGAGTGACGCCCTGGAATGAAACCAGTTTGGTCGGCAGAGATCACATCATGTATTGTGGTTTCTAGACGAAGAGCAAGGGCTTTGGCCAAAATCTTCACATCACAGTTGAGGAGAGAAATGGGTTGATACGAACCACAGTCCTTACCGTCTTTGCCTGGTTTAAGCAGGAGGGTAATTGATGCTTCAGTTAATGTCTGGGGGAGGGAGCCCCGGGATAAGGAGTCATTAAACATATCAAGCAATATTGTTGATAGTTTGTTCGAGAACTTTTTAAAGAACTCAATGGGGTACCCATCTGGGCCTGGTGCCTTGCCATTTTGCATTGAGTTTATTGCATTGGTGATCTCTTTACGGTCCAGTGGAAGTTCAGTATTAGTCCTGTGCCTTTCTGTAACTAACGGGGGATGCAAGTTATTAAGAAAAGTGTCCATATCAGAGCAGTCTTCTGTTATTTCTGACATATAAAGCTTGGAATAGAAGGAAGTAAAAGTTTCATTGATTTCTACTGGATCAATAGTCAGTGTGCCATCATTTCTTGTTATTTGAGGGATTAGTTGAGCAGCTGAGCGACACTTAAGTTGGTGTGCTAAAAAACGTCCAGCTTTGTCACCATGTTCATAAAAGTATCCTTGTGATTTTAACAGGAGGCGTTCTGTCTTCTCCGTTGACATCAGATTGTATTTTGTTTGGAGGTCCAGCCTCTTTTTATAGAGCTCAGGGGAAGGAGAAGCAGAGTACTGACAATCCACTTTGGATATTGATTTAATAAGCTCGTCTTGTGCAGTTCTATTCATTTTGTTTATTTTAGCTGAGTATGAGATAATCTCACCCCTAATAACAGCCTTTAGTGCTTCCCAAAGGATAGAAGGAGAGGTGTCATCATTTTTGTTAGTTCTTATGAAGTCATCTATACTTTGGGATATAATTTTGCAAAAAGTCTCATCCGCCAAAAGGTTTCTGTCAAATTTCCAGGGGGGGCGTTCCAATCTATAGTAAGGAAACACAAGATCCAGTAGAACAGGGGCGTGATCAGATTCAATTATAGGCAAGTATTCAACTTTTGAGACAAATGAGAGAAAATTTTGGTCAATGTAAAATAGTCTATTCGACTGTAAGATTGATGTACAGAAGAAAAAAAGGAAATTGATTTACTTTGTGGGAACAAAAAACGCCAAGGGTCAACACTTCCTATCTCACCCATAAAATTTGATAGAAGTTTGGCCTTCTTAGAAAGGTTTGTAAGTTTAGGATTGGAACGATCAAGTGTTGGGTTTATTACACAGTTCAAGTCTCCCCCAAAAATTAATTGGTGAGAGCCCAAATCAGGAATTAATGATATCATCTTACCTATAAACTTATCGTCATCCCAATTTGGGGCGTATATATTTACCAAAACCACAGGCTTATGATAGGGGAGACCAGATACCATCACAAATCGCCCTTGAGGGTCTGAGATTATAGTGGTTACAGTAAACTGGATTTTCTTATGGATCAGTATGGCTGTTCCACAAGTTTTGGAGTTAAGATTAGAATGGAATATATTACCAACCCAACATTTTTTTTAAGTCTGACTTGGTCCTTAACCATCAGGTGAGTTTCTTGGAGAAAAGCAATGTCACATTTTAGATGTTTGAGGTGATTAAATATCCTAGCTCTTTTGACAGGTCCGTTTAAGCCTTTTACATTCCAAGTAATAAAACGTACAGCAGCTCCGTCTGCATCAGCACCCTTCACCATGTAAAAGTAAAGGGAGGAGATGACCCAGTAGTGACAGCCAAAGTGTACAACTTATCAATTACTTTACCGAAACAAAAACGCAGTCTATGCTGCAAAAACGTGGTGGCGTCCCCTTCCCCGTCCCTAAACTCAACCCCATCTAAAACCAAACTAAGAACTAAGCCTATACCTGTCCCTCTCCTTGAGGCAAGCTGCAGGCTAAACACCATTTTTCCTACGAACTTCTGGTAGCACATTTCCTTATATTTACACATAGGGCTCCCGTCTCTAAATGCCTGCGCAGGAAAGGCAGGTGGTTAAATCGGATTATGGTAAGTAGTTTAACATAAATAAGATGAAATACTCGCACCTGGAGTCCAATGGTAACATGGGCTTGTATGATCTGGAGTTCGGGTGATCAGTCATCTTCCAGATGTTTAGACCAAAACATTAAAAATAAATAAAGTAAAGAAGTCAAATAGGAAGATCTACTTTTTTGTGAACCTCTGGTTGTAAAACCTCTGCGCTTCGTCGGACGAATCGAAGGTGAACACGTCGTTCCCGCACATGACTCGCAGTCGGGCCGGGTAGAGCAGGTGGAATCGGACGTTCTTCTGGTACAGAGCCCGCTTGACGTCGTTGAACGCGGCTCGCTTCTTCACGAGTGCGGCGCTGACATCCTGGTAGACCCTCACGCTGGCACCTTGGTACTTCAGCTCATGGCTCCGGGCCCAGCGCAGCGCAGCCTCTTTCTGCTGGAATCTGGAGAAGCAGACCAGGAACGTCCGAGGAGATGATCTTCGGCCGGAGTTGGAAGTCGGGGTTCGGTGAGCTCTCTCAAGTTCAGGCGGTGTCGGGAAAACAACGGGGCCCATCAGCTGCATCAGCACATCCGACATGAACTTCACGGGATCTTTGCCGTTTTCGCTGCCTTCCGGAATGTTCAGTATACGGAGATTAGATCTCCGTGAGCGGTTCTCCAAGTCATCACATCGGTCCAGAAGCATCTGGTTTTGGCTCTGGAGCATTTTGAAGGCAGACTCCACCACTGTGAGCCGCGTAAAGTTGTCTCCAGCCACCCCCTCCACGGAGGTGAGACGGCTCTGAAAGGAGTTAAGTGTTGTTTGTAGCGAGTCCAGTGAAGATTGTATTGGTTTAATGGCGACTTGTATGAGAGAAGAGATGTCCTCCTTCAGTGAGGTTCTCTGCTTGGCGAACTCAGCCGCTAGTTGGTCCAAAACTCCCGCAGCAGCTGCACCGGACGGGGCCGGTGTCCCGGACGTCCCCTCTGCGCTCGGAGAGCCGTCGGCAGTGAAAGATGCTAGCTTCGCGGCCGCACGCGTGGCCGGAGTCTGCACGCTGGTGGTCGGTTTAGAAGATTTAGAGTTGCTCATTTTGACCAGAGAAAACTAATGCAACCACGTCTGAATAAATTATATCCGAATTTAAGCAGTAATATATCTTACGGAAAGTTCAGCAAAAAGGTGAGCCGGGCAGCCTCTGTATGTGCGCCCTCTCCCAACATGTCACAACCGGAAGTCCCAAGATGTCCCTTTTAATCAGGGCCCTAGTTGAGAAACCCACAAAGTAGAGCCAGAGTCCTAGGGCCTCATCTACTAATGGCACGTGTGCATCAAAAGGTTGGGCAAGCCAAGCTCAACGCACACATCAGGATGTATGTGAATCAGCTTTGGCACTGTTAAATAGCAAACTGTATGGCAGTACGCACAAATCCATGCAAACTATGAAGCACTAAACCTTGCTTTTCTGCAGCGAAATACCTGTGCAAAAAGTATGTTCTGGATGTTCTGGAGAAGATGCAGCGGTCCGACTCGCCCATCAATACGAGATCTTGTAGAAAAACCAGGACTCTGGACGGACTGAACTTGACTTTTTCTTTTTTTTTCCTTTTTCTTTTTTTTTATTTGGAGAAGTGTAAGTTCCCCTAAATTTCCTGAAGCCAAAACAGATTTGAAACCATTTCTTCAAGCGTTTGAGCTCTCATGATTTACACCTAAACAATGAAACAAAACCAGATGTAACATAATTATCCCACACATATTATGAATAGAATGATTATTACAACTTAAATCCAAAGTAAACTGAAGGTTTCTGTGTTTGTCTGGTGAAGATGTGAACACACATTAATGAGTGATCAGTTCATCCACCCTCCATCACATGAAATGAGATGAAGTCTCATTCTCACTAAGAAGAAAACTGTGTTGATGATCAGATTATTAAAAACAGTTCTGAAATCAGCATGGTTAAATAATTCCATCCGTGCTGTAGAAATGGCTGCATGAAGGCTGCTTTGGTCCAACTAGAAGTCAAAAGGCGCTTGCTTACTGGTGTTCTTTTTTTTTCTTTTCTTTTGTGTGCAGATGTGTACCCTTCACCGGCCCCAATGACAGTCTAATTATTTCTTTTATTGATCCCTAAGTAGGACGAAGAAAAAAGAAAAAGTAAAAATAAATAAATAAGTAAATACGTAACTAAATTCTGCCAGAGAGGGCTAAAATCACCAGGTGTTGTATGTGAACAGACTAGAATTGGAAAGAGAAAGAAGGAAGAGACAGTGGTGGTGTCTATGTTGTAATGTGTGCAACAAAGTGGAAAAAGAAAAAAAAAGGTTGGTAATGTGGTGTTTAAAGGATAGAAGTGGACACAAGACAATAGGGTGTTAATTAAAAAGAAGACAGAGGAAAGGGGGAGGAGCATTCTATTCTCTACTACATACCTGAGTTTTTCAGGGTGTGGGGGCAGTATTTAAAAAGTTATCTATGTAATATGCATCAAAGTATTTAAGTACTCATGCATGTTCATATATATATATATATATATATATATATATATATATATATATATATATATATATATATATATATATATATATATATATATATATATATATATATATATAGGGATAAGGAGACATGTATGCAGTTATCTAATACATATTCATATACATTGTAAGGAGAGAAACACAATAAGTAATTTCTACATCTATGCACACACACACACACACACACACACACACACACACACACACACAGTCACACACACATATAACAAAGATCAATGTGTGGACATCTAAGCATCTTGCTGTGCATGTATGTAAGATACATATGCACAAGTACATAATTATCCATACATACAAATATACACTGATACATTCATGTGCACATGTGTTTTTTAGATACACGTGTATATATATATGTATATATAGAAAAAATACTTTTCAAATAATAAATTATTCAAATAATATACCTACACATATCTGCATATATAAATATAAATATATATATATGTATATGTGTATATATATATATATATATATATATATATATATATATATATATATATATATATATATATATATATATATGTATATATATGTATATGTATATGTATATGTATATATGTATATGTATATATATGTATATGTATCTATCCATATATATACCCATACACACATCAGTACATACATCTATATATACACACATTAACATATACACACCTAGTACACTTGTACACACACATATATTATACAAAGATATATATATATATATATATATATATATATATATATATATATATATATACTTATTTGTGCATATAAATACATACATATACAAAAATATAATGATAATAATTGTAATGATAGTAGATGTGAGAAAAAAAATTAATAACAAATCAAGTCTATAATAAAGTAGATATTCTTACAAATCCTTTGTTGGTTCCCATCGTCATCGGTCATCGCCCCCATGCTCTCCCGCCCCTAGGCCAACCCATGTCCTCCCAAGAGGCGGCCGCAGCCAATCCAACCAACAGGGGGGGCAAGAGGAACAGGCGACCGCCGGCCACATCATTTTTGCTTGGCCCCCGCCAAGCAAGAATGATGCCGTCATGGTCCGCCAGTGTCGGCGCAATGCCACACGTCCGGGCCGCCACAGCAGTGACACCAGACTCCCAAGGCCGACCAGCACTGGCCCGGCAAAGGGGGGGGGGGCTATGCGGTGAGGCGGGAGGGAAGGCGGATAGAGAAAACATGGGCAGAGCAAGCAGCCCCGGAGGACCGAGACAGCAACCACCCGCAGTCGCCAACATACAGAGCCAAGGCGGAGGAACAGGAACAGGGGGAGAACATAGTCGATGCCCAGAGGCCGCGCATGACCAGGGAAAAGGAGCCCGCCAACACATCCCGGCATGCCCGGACAGCGACCTGCCACCACACCACACCACTCCCAACCAGGGGGCCCCCCCCCAGTGGCCGGCCCCGATACCAGTCGCCGCAGCCAAGGAGTAACCCCAGCCCCACTGAGACCCAGACATCCCCCCCGTAAGACAAGATCCAGACAGTAAGAGCGCAGGCCAGACCACCAGGCACCCAGCGATCTGTCGGGGCCGTCCAGCACACCCCGTTAGCCCCTCCTAAAACCCGCCCACCCCACCTGGACCCTTGTCCTCTCAAATTTTTATTTTCCCACCTTTTTTTTTTTGTGTGTGTTTTGTTTACATATATCTATATACATATATATACATATATACACACACTTTTCTTTTCCCTTCCTTCCTCCCTCCGTTCCTTTATTAATGTGTTTGGGTGCATTAAAAAGAGCAGCTGGTACATGTATGGTGAGCACTCCCTACACATACCAGTGCTCTCTATTGTGTATGAGTGTTTGTATATATATCCTCCTATATATAGTTTTGGTGCATTAAAAACAGAAGCTGGCATTTGCAGGGTGGACGCCCCCCCACAGGCCCCAGCTCTCCTTGTCATGTTTGAGTCTGTGTGTGTGTGTGTGTGTTTTTTTTTTGTTTTTTTTTTTTTTGCCCTTGTTTGCACATATATTTATGGTTGATACCATGTTGGTATAACCGGAGTTGTATATATGCATTTTAATCTGGTAACCAAGGGTGTTTTGTGTGTGTGGGTGGGTGTGTGCGAGTGTGCTACCTTCACCAGCCCTCATAACAGTCAAACTATATTTTTATTGATCCCTGGAGAAATCAAACAAGATAAAAGTAAAGAAAGAGTCAGAAAGAGGGGTATAAATATTCTGCAGAGGAGGGCTAGAGTCACCGGGTGTGGAGAGAAAAAGAGCAGGAGAGAGAGACGAGACAGTGGTGGTGCAGTTTGGTGTCTGTGTTGTAATATGTGTCAAGAAGAGTTTATAATGTGTTGTTTAAGGGGTAAAAGGTGGACACAGGACAATCAGGTGTTATAAGCAAAAAGAAAACAGAGAAAAGGGGGAGGAGTTTTCTATTTACAATCACATGTCTGAGCGTTTAAGCGTTTGGGGGGGGTTGGAGGCAGTATTGAAAAGTCATATATATAATAGGCATAGAAGTATTTAAATACTCATACATGTCCACATATATCAAAATTAAGTCATAAACAGAAAAGATAGATAAATAATCAATACACATACACACACACACACACACACGCACGCATATTCATACAATCAATGAAAATAAACCGTGGATTAATGTGTGGACATCTAAGAGTTTTGATATGCATAGGTGTAAGATACATATGCACATGTACATGATTATACATACATACAAATATACATTGATACATGCTGTACAGGTGTGCCTAATTGAAAATACACACATATATATATATATATATAAGTAGCTATTCATATGATATACATACACATACCTTTAAATCATTGCATATAGTATATCCGTATATGCATACACTTTGCATGTTCATGTCACAATACATTTCCCAGTAATCATTTACTTACACTCATGCAACTCATATTCATACATACATCCATCCATCCATCCATCCATCCATCCATCCATGCACATCATCCATATAAGTATATACACCCACTTGCATGCACTTGCATGTATCCACATACACCTACATAGATATATGCACATAGGGACACAAACCTGGATACACATACACAAATACATAAACATGTACACTCACACACACACACAGCTATTCATACATACATATATAACACATACATTCATGCATATATACACAACCACACTCACGTATATGACTACACACACACACGCACCCATGCACACACACACAGCTATTCATACATACATACGTATCACATACATTCACACACATATATACACAAACACACTCACGTATATAACTACACACACACATATACACAACAATACCTACACATACACGCGCGCACACATATACATACACACACACATATAAACATGCATCTATGTATATAAACTCACTTATTTGCACATAAATACATACAAGAATATAATAATAATAATACATTTGTTAATTACAACACTAATAATATTAAGTCATTCAAACACTTCCTCCTTTAAATAGTTATTCTTACAATTCCGTTGTTGGTTCCTATCGTCATCGGTCAGCGCCCCAACCCTCCCCCCAGCCCTGGGCCACCCCAGCCCCCCACGGCCGCGGCCGCAGCCAGCAGGAGGGGAGGGAGGAATCCGAGGCCGCCGATCCCACACCCTCCCTTAGTACAGACCATTACCAGCTGGAGACCCGGCAGGCTCAAGGAAACAAGGCCACGAGATGCCCCCAGATCCCCTGACCTCCAAACATATCGAACCCCGACGGGCAAGAAACAGTGTCGCCGGTGGCCCGCCAATGCATCGGCCCCCGCCACGCGCCCCGGCGACGCGACAGTGACACCGAACTCCAGTAGCCACGGTGCCGGACAGGCAAAGAGGGTGGGGCAGGCGGAAGGCTGGAAGGAAGAAGGACAGAGGAAGCCAGAGCAGCGCGACCGGCCCAGGGGGGGCCGGGACCGCCACCACCCACCGGCCGCAGATACACATGCCCGGGAGCCAAAGCAGCACGGCGGGTACACAGTCGACACCCGGAGGCGGCGCAGGAACCAGGAGAAGGAGCCCGCCGACACACCGCGACACACCCAGACAGCAACCGGCGCCTCACCTTCCCCGCCAGAGGTCCCCCCCAGAGGCCCCAGAAGTCCCTGTGTGTGTGTTTTTTTTAATTATTATTATTTAAATAATTATTTTCTCCATATACATATATATACATACGTTTTTTGTTTTGTTTTTTTTGTTTTTATATTTTCTTTGCAAATATGAGAGAGGGGGTGGTGGGAAAGGCAGGTATGCCTTTCCCTAGGGGCGCACCGCCTGCGAGCCCCAGGCAGCCACAGGTAGCCAGGCCGCCAGCCATGCTCCACCATCAGGAACTACCCCCACAAAGGGGCACCAGCGTCCCGAGGGGGCCGACACACGCCCCCAGCCGCAGGCCGGACACCAGGGCCGGCCCCAGCGAGGCCCCCGGACGGGGCCGCACCGACCAGGGAGCCACGACGGCGGCGGACAACCCAATCCCCGCGCCACACCCGGGAGCCGACCCCCTCCACCCCCATCTAGCCCAGCGCCAACACTCAATGTACAGCACCTGACGGGAATAGCAATGCCCCGACCCCCCCAGCGCATGCCATTCCATTTATTATTTATTTATTTATTATTAGTACATTTATTTATTTGTATTTTATTTTCCCCCTTTTTTTTAATTTTTTTTTTTTTTTTTTTTTTTTTAATAGAAATGGCAAAATCAAATTATTTATCGAAGATCATTTGACGGAAGATGTATGTGTCTCGAATTCAAGGATAAAATACATTTTTTACATACTTGGTCAAACTTTGAAGTTTGTTTTTTAATTGAAATCAGTTAGTAAGTTTTCCCAGAGGATGATATTGATGGAGTTTTTGGTTTTCCAGTTCATGAGGATTGTTTTCTTGGTGATGATTAGGACAATAGAAAGGATTCTTTTGGAGCTGTTATCCAGTGATAGAGTAGAGAAATCTCCCAGAAGGCAGACTGCTTACTGGTGTTCTAACATTTACGTAGAAGAGGGACAGGACCTTTACTCCACTGGTCTTTACACACTGGCCCAAGCAAGAGGGAGAAATCCTGCAAACGCGTGTTCCTGCATACACGAGTCCGTGTGACGGGAGGCATCAGTCACGCTCATTTAAAAAATAAGTAAATAAAATCATCAATCAAGTGTCATGATCGTTAACAGACTGACTGTGTGCAAGCGTGTACATGGGTACATTGAGGTGTGTGTGTGTGTGTGTGTGTGTGTGTGTGTGTGTGTGTGTGTGTGTGTGTGTGTGTGTGTGTGTGTGTGTGTGTGTGTGTGTGTGTGTGTCTGATGTGGAGAAGTGGACTGTGAAGGTCTGAATAGTGTAACTACACAGATTCAGCTACATGTACAGCATCAGGAGGGTAGTGCCCGGGTCTCCCTCTGGGTCCCCCTCGCTGGCTGGAGGATAGTGCCCGGGTCTCCCTCTGGGTCTCCCTCACCGGCTGGAGGGTAGTGCCCGGGTCTCCCTCTGGGTCTCCCACACCGGCTGGAGGGTAGTGCCCGGGTCTCCCTCTGGGTCTCCCTCACCGGCTGGAGGGTAGTGCCCAGGTCTCCCTCTGGGTCTCCCTTGCTGGCTGCAGGGTAGTGCCCGGGTCTCCCTCTGGGTCTCCCTCACCGGCTGGAGGGTAGTGCCCGGGCCTCTCTCTGGGTCTCCCTCACCGGCTGGAGGGTAGTGCCCGGGTCTCCCTCTGGGTCTTCGTCCCGGCTGGAGGGTAGTGCCCGGGTCTCCCTCTGGGTCTCCCTTGCCGGCTGGCGGGAAGTGCCCGGGTGTCCCTCAAATCAGCTGATATGTCAGTCACGAGTCACAGAATCCCTAACCCTCTCTCCCACCTTTCCAGGTGTGCACATTCTGCCGGCGACTAGGCGCATCGCTGCGTTGCCAGGAGATGGGCTGTGGGCGGAGCTACCACTTTCCGTGTGCAGCTGCTGCTGGAGCTCACCAGGACTGGACCCAGAGACGCACACTGTGCACAAGACACACACACACAGGTAGCACACACAAACCAACACACACATGCAGGTGCAGGCACCACCCACCCCAGCAGAGGTGCGTGGTGTGTTAATAGAAGTAGTTGGGTTCTGTCAAACACTCTCTGTCCCTGCAGGATCCTTGCGGTGTGTGTCGTGCTCTGGCAGCGCTGAGCCCAGCGGCCTGCTGATGTGCTGCTGCTGCGGTGACTGTTACCATGGCAGCTGCCTGGAGCCCCCTCTGGCACCCTCCCCTCTGCGCCGGGCCGGATGGCAATGCCCTCGGTGTCAAGTGTGTCGCAGCTGCAGGTAACACACACAGTCTCCATCTGTGAAGGGTGTTGTTGCAGTCGCCCGTGGTCTTTATTTACAAAAGCTGCTGCTGATGTTTATGGTCTACACACGTGAACACGGCTGCCCCTCCTCAGCCACCATGAAGCTGGTGCTGGACTCATCTCACCAGTCCTCCTCTACATGCCGGTTTGTAGCCACGGTTGTGATGCACATTGCTCTGCTGACTGGGTCCATATGTTGACCAGTGTTTAGAAGCTCTGCTAAAAAAACGGATTTATGTATCCCTGCTGTCTGAGTGGGATCCAGAGATGCCCCGCAGGTAATATTAAAACGGCCAAAGTTGAAGTTTTAGCCACAACCCATGTAGTGTTCTCAATCAGTGTGTGGAACTGCTGACTAAACACCAAGTTAAACCGCGTCGAATGAAGACAGAGTCGTCGTGAGATTCAACGTTTACTTCCGCACTTCTTAATCGACTTTCGGTGAAAACTGCAACAAACATTACAAAATACGTTCAATATACTACCAACGAACATTTTATAAATTCCACAATCATTCTTACATTAACAGAAATAACTTACAGCATTGCCTCTACGATGAGGATATTGGATGAACATGGATTAAGTCCAAGCTCTTATTACAGGTCAGCCAAGTTTGTCAAAAACCCAAAACACCCGGATAACTTAAAACAGGAAGTGACATAAGCTAATGGCTCTGTCAAAATAAACTTCTTATATAAAAACTTCAACATCCGGTAAAATAAAGGCTCTTCTTAACTAAGATTATTACTAATAAAGATACAACAAATTAGGATTATCTAAACAAATGTAAAGAGATGTTTGTAAAACATCACAACCCATGTTCAATGCTCTTACTGAGTTGGCCGAGGTCTGGCGATATATGACCCCATCCATCCTCTCCTCAATGCGGTGCAGTCGTCCTCTCCCCTTTACAGAAAAGCACCCCCAAATTCAATTCAATTCAATTTATATAGCGTCTATTACAACACAAGTTGTCTCCAGGATCTTTCCAGAGACCAGAACATGACCCCCGATCAATTATTACATAAACAGCAGGTAAAAACTTCCCTAGTGGAAGAAAAACCTTAAGCCAAACAGTGGCAGGAAAAACTCCCCTTTAAGAGGGAAGAAACCTGGACCAGGACCTGGATCATAAGGGGGGACCATCCTGCCGAAGGCCAGCCGGGTAGAGCAGGAAGTAAGAAAGAATAGAGACATAGAGACACCGTCAAAGGTACAAGACAGGATACATTAGTAACTATCATCAGTAGTCCAATTAGACTTCTGTGTATATGGGTGATATATGGATAGACGGTGATCCAAGGGGATGAGGACTGCAGGTCGGGATGTCAGCAAGTATCCAACAGACATCCATACAGACAGGTGAAGACAGACACTGGGATGGTCAGAGGTGGAACTGCAGGTCAGCAAGCAGCTCCTGAGGCTCTGGTCCGCAGGACATGCACAGAAGAGGAAAAGAAGGGCCAGACAAGCACAAAAAACTACCAGAACAATGGACCACAATTAAGTTTATGGGATATTGTTAATAAATGAGGGTTGAGGTGAAGAAGAGACAGAGAAGGCAAAGAGAAACAGAGAAGGTGAAAGGCACCACTCAGTGGATCATGTTGGTGCCCCCCTGCAGCAGAGGCCTACAGCAGCATATCTACACCGAAGCTGTTTAACATGAGCTGCTCTAATCTGGTCCTGTAGCTGCAGCTTTGACTACTGGTCCTGACACATTAAGGTACTAAATATACACTAACTATATACTTTATTAAACAGAAATGTTTTAAGTTTAGTTTTAAAGGTGGAGGTGGTGTCAGCCTCCTTCACCCAAACTGGAAGTTGGTTCCAGAGTGATGGTTCCTGATAACAGAAGACCCGTCCTCCAGATCTACATCTGGATCTTCTAGGAACTACGAGTAAACCTGCACTCTGAGAACGGAGAGCTCTATTAGGAACGTACGGTACTATCAGGTCTTGCAAATATCGCGGCGCTAGGCCATTTTGGACTTTATATGCCAGTAATAAAATTTTGAATTGGATTCTAAATTTTACAGGGAGCCAATGGAGGGAAGCTAAAACTGGAGAGACGTGGTCTCTCTTGTTGATTCCTGTCAGCACTCGCGCTGCTGCATTTTGGATCAGCTGGAGGCTGTTAAGAGAATTACTTGGACATCCAGCCAACTACAGTAATCTAGTCTAGAAGATACGAACGCATGAATTAGTTTTTCGGCATCACTCTGGGAGAGGATGCTCCTGATCTTTGCGATATTACGGAGGTGGAAAAACGCAGTATTGCTGGAGGTCATCACAACATCATGTAATCCCTTCCTAAGCTGTATGGGACCAAAAAAACAACCTCTGTTTTATCAGAATTTAGTAGCAAAAAGTTTGTGGACATCCAGTCCTTGATGTCCTTAAGACACATCTGAAGTTTGTCTAATGGTTCTGTTTCATCTTCATAGACGGATACAGCTGTGTATCATCAGCATAACAATGAAAATTAATGCCGTGGTTCCGGATAATACTTCCCAAGGGCTGCATGTATAAGCTAAACAGGATTGGCCCGAGTGCTGAACCCTGCGGGACACCATAGCAGACTCTTGTCTGTACTGAAGAAAAAACCTCATGAACATGAACAAACTGGAATCTATCAGACAGATATGATTTAAACCAATCTAGAGCTGTCCCTTTAATCCCAACAACATACTCTAGTCTCTGCAGTAAAATGCTGTGATCTATAGTATCAAAAGCAGCGCTGAGGTCCAGCAGAACCAGTATGGACACTAACCCATTATCTGAGGCCATAAGAAGGTCATTCGAGACTCGAACCAGTGCTGTTTCTGTGCTATGATGCATTCTGAACCCTGACTGAAAAATTTCAAATAGATCATTTCTATACAAATGCTCACACAGCTGCTGCAACCACCCTTTCCAGAATTTTAGAGATAAATGGAAGGTTGGAAATTGGTCTATAGTTAGCTAAAATGTCTGGGTCAAGAGAGGGTTTTTTAAGTAATGGTTTGATTACTGCAACTTTAAAAGCCTGTGGTACATATCCTAAGACTACGGACAAGTTGATCTGGTCCAGTATTGTCGCACCAATATAAGAGAAAACATTTTTAAGTAGTCGAGTAGGGATTGGGTCTAACAGACACGTGGATGATTTAGATCCATTGACGACTGAGGTCAGGTCAGAGAGGTCTACAGGAACAAAACAGTCTAGAGTCAGGTCAGAGGGAGTCGCCGAGGTTGAAGAAATGCCCACAGCCACTGCCGGGTGGGTGTGGCCGATTTCCTCTCTAATTCTGACAATTTTATTGCTAAAGAAGCTCATAAAGTCTTCACTACTGAGAGCTGCAGGGATGCACGGCTCAACAGAGTTCTGGCTCTTTGTCAGCCTGGCTACAGTGCTGAACAGAAAACGTGGGTTATTTTTATTATCCTCTATTAACACTGAATAATAGGCTGTTCTAGCTTTGCGAAGCGCTTTTTATATACTATTAGACTATCTTTCCATGCATAATAAATATCTACAGACCTACTAGAGTACCACTTTCTTTCCATTTTACGCACTTTCTGTTTTAACATACGAATATGTGAGTTAAACCAGGGAGGTTGTGTCCACCTCCGTTCTCCATGGTTGGTGTTCTTGAGGTTTTAGCCATCCTCCTTCGTCTTTCAAACATGGTGAGTGGCGTTTAGACTAAAAAGCTTCTTTTTTTTCGTCTCATCAGACCACATGATCTCCTCCCATTCTTTCTCTGGAACATCCAGATGGTCACTGACAAACATCAGACAGGCCTGGACGTGCGCTTGCTTGAGCAGGGGGACCTTGCGTGAGTAAGGTGGCATAAGGTGTTACTGATGGTTTTCTTGGAGACTGGTCTCAGCTCTCTTCAGGTCATTGACCAGGTTGTGCCATGTAGTTCTGGGCTGGTTCCCCACCTTCCTCATGATCATTGATGTTCCACGAGGTGATATCTTGCATGGAACCCCAGACCGTGGGAGACTGACTGTGCTCCAACAGTTGTTGCCTTCTCACCAAGCTGCCTGCATGTCCTGTAGTCCATTCCGGCCTCGTGCAGGTCTACAGTTTGATCCCTGATGTCCCTCCACAGCTCTCTGGTCTTGGCCATTGTGGAGTGGTTGGAGTTTGTTTGAGTCTGTGGACAGGTGTAGTTGATACAGGTAATGAGTGCAGGACAGGAGGCCTTCTTGAAGAAGAACTAACAGGTCTGTGAGAGCTGCAACTCTTACCGGTTGGCAGGTGATCAAACACTTATGTCATGCTATAAAATGCAAATTAATCATTTAAAAACCATACACTGTGATTTTTCTGGATTTTTGTTTTGGATTCCGTCACTACTCACAGTTGAAGAGAACCTTTGATAAAAATGACAGACGTCTACAAGCTCTGCAAGTGGGAAAACCTGCAAAATCGGCAGCGTATCAAATACTTGTTCTCGCTGCTGTATATTGTACTGTGAAAGGGAGGAAGAGTGGTTGGGTGGTGTGTATAATCTGTCATGGAGCAGCTTCACCCTTAACCGTGTGTGTGTGTGTGTGTGTGTGTGTGTGTGTGTGTGTGTGTGTGTGTGTGTGTGTGTGTGTGTGTGTGTGTGTGTGTGTGTGTCAGGTCACAAGGGGATGAGGATGTTCTGCTTGTGTGTCAGCGCTGTGATAAAACCTACCACACACATTGCCTCACACCACCTCTGGATTGCACACCGGGCACTGGCTGGACCTGCAAGGTGAGAAAGCACGCACGCACGCGAACACTCTCTGACTCACACACACAGGTGTTTGTGCTGACCTCAGCAACCCTCTGTGTTTCAGAACTGCAGAGTCTGTCGTCGCTGCGGTGTGACTTCCTCCGGCCAATGGGCCAATCACCCGTTTCTGTGCGAGTCATGTGACCCTGCCCTGCCCTGCCCTCTCTGCGACCACTCTCCCAACCTCTACACTCCACAGGAGTATCTCACCTGTACCTGCTGCTACAGGTACACAAACACAAAGTGTTTTGTGTTTCCTGTCATTAATTCATATTAAAAGCTTTGAGCAAGTGTGACTTCTATGCTGGTGCACTAAGAACCTGTTAACCAAAAAAAAAAAAAAAAAAAAAAAATATATATATATATATATATAATGAAAACCACTGTCCGTTATTCATTTTATATAATATACAAGAGATTTTTGAGATTTTTAGGAAGGTGAACAATTTTCAGACAATGTAGGTTATTACCAAACTGCAAACTGTTTTATGCAGATTTCATGACATAACAATGAAAATCTAAAACATGTTTCATGTTTTGCAGGTGTGTTCACATAGAGTGCTTGGGCCAGGCTGGGGAGGGCAGGGCAGGGTCTGAGGGTTTCATCTGCTCCACCTGCAGTCCTCAGGGGGTGGAGTTAATTTCACACACTTCCACTGCAACCCCACTCATCAGTCATACCCCAGCCCTGCCCACTGTCACTTCACATCCACATATTCCTTCTTACACAGAAGCTCCACCCACCAGCCATACTGCTGCTAGTCTAGTCCAGATCCTGTGCTCAGAAGCTTGTAAGAGTCCCTCAAAGGGCATTTGTGTACTGGCACAGCAAAATCTAGGATCATCTCAATCAGGTGCCATGGAGATCCAACGCAGTCCACCTCTTACAGATTTGCAACAAGGGCCTTCACAATCTCCGTCACAACACAAACAAGGCTCTCCACCATCTCCCTCTAAACATCAACAAGAATATCTACTGTCTTCTACCAGCCTTAAAAAAGGTTCTGCATCATCTCCTTCAGATCGACACGGTCTAACAACATCTATCAACGATTTCCAAGAGAGTTCTGCTCGATCCTCCAAACACATTGACGGTCCTGAAGGATGTCCCACAGATCTTCACAGTTCTGCACAAGCTCCGACAGAAATCATAAAAAGCCCATCTCCTGAAGAGCAACATCAAAGTTCTATGCCGTCCACTAAAGGTGTGAGTAAAACTCCATCATCTCCCACAAGTCTCCAAGATCTTACACCATTTCCTGGGGATATCCATCAGAGTGCTACACCACTTATTAAAGTGGTCTATAAAAGTCCAGTTCCATCTCCCACAGATCTCCAACAAGGTTCTGCACCATCTCCTGAAGAGATCCATCAAAATCATGAACAATCATCCCCTAACAGCCATCAAAGTCCAGCGCTGTCTTCCAAAATGATCCATCAAAGTCCAGGACCATCTACTGAAGAGGTCCATCAAAGTCCAGGACCATCTACTGAAGAAGTCCATCAATGTCCAGGACCATCTACTGAAGAAGTCCATCAATGTCCAGGACGATCTGCTGAAGAGGTCCATCAATGTCCAGGACGATCTGCTGAAGAGGTCCATCAAAGTCCAGGACGATCTGCTGAAGAGGTCCATCAAAGTCCAGGACGATCTGCTGAAGAGGTCCATCAAAGTCCAGGACGATCTGCTGAAGAGGTCCATCAAAGTCCAGGACGATCTGCTGAAGAGGTCCATCAAAGTCCAGGACGATCTGCTGAAGAGGTCCATCAAAGTCCAGGACGATCTGCTGAAGAGGTCCATCAAAGCCCAGGACGATCTGCTGAAGAGGTCCATCAAAGCCCAGGACGATCTGCTGAAGAGGTCCATCAAAGCCCAGGACGATCTGCTGAAGAGGTCCATCAAAGCCCAGGACCATCTCCTGAAGAGGTCCATCAAAGCCCAGGACCATCTCCTGAAGAGGTCCATCAAAGCCCAGGACCATCTCCTGAAGAGGTCCATCAAAGCCCAGGACCATCTCCTGAAGAGGTCCATCAAAGCCCAGGACCATCTCTTGGGATCAGTCAGAGCCTTGAATCATCATACATAAATTTTCCTGCACCATCTCCTGAAGAGAGCCATCAAAGTATTCCACTATCATCTACAAATCTCCAACAATGTCCTGCACAATGTTCTGAAGAGAGCCAATCCTTTCCTGCCCCATCTCCGGAGGAGATCCACCACAGTCCTGCCCCATCTCCGGAGGAGATCCACCACAGTCCTGCCCCATCTCCGGAGGAGATCCACCACAGTCCTGCCCCATCTCCGGAGGAGATCCACCACAGTCCTGCCCCATCTCCGGAGGAGATCCACCACAGTCCTGCCCCATCTCCGGAGGAGATCCACCACAGTCCTGCCCCATCTCCGGAGGAGATCCACCACAGTCCTGCCCCATCTCCGGAGGAGATCCACCACAGTCCTGCCCCATCTCCGGAGGAGATCCACCACAGTCCTGCCCCATCTCCGGAGGAGATCCACCACAGTCCTGCCCCATCGCCGGAGGAGATCCACCACAGTCCTGCCCCATCTCCGGAGGAGATCCACCACAGTCCTGCCCCATCTCCGGAGGAGATCCACCACAGTCCTGCCCCATCTCCGGAGGAGATCC
Source organism: Xenentodon cancila (assembly GCA_014839995.1). Lineage (NCBI taxonomy): Eukaryota > Metazoa > Chordata > Actinopteri > Beloniformes > Belonidae > Xenentodon > Xenentodon cancila. The sequence continues at coordinate 2,236,501 of CM026216.1, read as the reverse complement.
ACCACAGTCCTGCCCCATCTCCGGAGGAGATCCACCACAGTCCTGCCCCATCTCCGGAGGAGATCCACCACAGTCCTGCCCCATCTCCGGAGGAGATCCACCACAGTCCTGCCCCATCTCCGGAGGAGATCCACCACAGTCCTGCCCCATCTCCGGAGGAGATCCACCACAGTCCTGCACCATCTCCGGAGGAGATCCACCACAGTCCTGCCCCATCTCCGGAGGAGATCCACCACAGTCCTGCCCCATCTCCGGAGGAGATCCACCACAGTCCTGCCCCATCTCCGGAGGAGATCCACCACAGTCCTGCCCCATCTCCGGAGGAGATCCACCACAGTCCTGCCCCATCTCCGGAGGAGATCCACCACAGTCCTGCCCCATCTCCGGAGGAGATCCACCACAGTCCTGCCCCATCTCCGGAGGAGATCCACCAGAGTCCTGCCCCATCTCGGGAGGAGATCCACCAGAGTCCTGCCCCATCGCCGGAGGAGATCCACCAAAGCCCTGCCCCATCGCCGGAGGAGATCCACCAAAGCCCTGCCCCATCGCCGGAGGAGATCCACCAAAGCCCTGCCCCATCGCCGGAGGAGATCCACCAAAGCCCTGCCCCATCGGCAGAGGAGATCCACCAAAGCCCTGCCCCATCGGCAGAGGAGATCCACCAAAGCCCTGCCCCATCGGCAGAGGAGATCCATCAAAGCCCTGCCCCATCGGCAGAGGAGATCCATCAAAGCCCTGCCCCATCGGCAGAGGAGATCCATCAAAGCCCTGCCCCATCGGCAGAGGAGATCCATCAAAGCCCTGCCCCATCGGCAGAGGAGATCCATCAAAGCCCTGCCCCATCGGCAGAGGAGATCCATCAAAGCCCTGCCCCATCGGCAGAGGAGATCCATCAAAGCCCTGACCCATCGGCAGAGGAGATCCACCAAAGCCCTGACCCATCGGCAGAGGAGATCCACCAAAGTCCTGCCCCATGTCCCGAGGAGATCCACCAAAGTCCTGCCCCATGTCCCGAGGAGATCCACCAAAGTCCTGCCCCATGTCCCGAGGAGATCCACCAAAGTCCTGCCCCATGTCCCGAGGAGATCCATCAAAGTCCTGCCCCGTCTTCCACAAATTTCCAACCAGGACCATCACCAGCTTTTGAAGTTATCCATCAATATCCTATATCATTTTCCACAGATCTCCAACAAGGTCCTGGACTAGCTTCCAAAGAGATTCCTAAAAGTCTTGTGTTTTCTCAGTTTGAACCAGCAGGGGATGAGGAATGTTCTACCCAGTCCCACCCTGCACCTGCAGAATACCTGGGTAATTACTCACCCACCCACATAGAACCAGAAGATTTTAGAACAAGCTCCTCATCTATCAACCATGATCATGCAGCGTTTCAGGACAGTCCCTCCTCACCTCAGCCAGATTTGAAAAAACATCAGGACAGACACAGCCCACTTCCTCGCAGTCTGGTAAGACATCATCATAGCCCAACAAGGTTTTATCCTGGTCCCACACAGGTTCTGATAAGTCCAAGAAAATCTCCTTGTCCTTTTGAGCAGGATCAAAGTCCGACTCACTGGACTTCTACACAGGCCCATGAAGGTGGTCCTACTAGCACTACGCTGCATTTTACGGATCAGCTGTATCCTCTACATGTTAATCCAGTGGTGGATATAGCACCACCTCCACAGAGCCCTCCACCACAGAGTCAGAGCCAGCCAGGGCTCAGTCCTACTAGGACTTACCAAGAACCTTCAGACCCTCAGCACAGTCCTCTGCCACAGAGTCCTTCACCACGCAGTCCTGCACAGGATAACAAGCATCAACTCAAAAGATCACATGGTCCTACAGACATTAACATCTCGCAGTGTGAGAACAGTCCCTCTCAGGGTCAACCTGGTTCTGTACCACACAATCCTGCACAGTTCAGCACATCACCTGCCCAGTGTCCCACAAATAAAGCAAAATCAACACTGGACCAGGAGAACCCTAATTCATGCCCTTCACAGGGCATTTCTACATTCGATCAGGAAATTCCGCCTGTCTACTCCAGGTCCACTGGAAGAGTAATGTCACGCATGGAACTGAAGTTCAGTTCAGCTCCATGTAGCCCATCTCCACCCCCTGGAAGGCCAAGAACATGCAGTCTATCACAGGGGGGTACTTCAGTTCACCAGTCTGCAAAGGATGTTAGGCTTTTGGATTGCAACCTGGTTCCTTCTAAGGAAGCTCCACAGTGCGCTGCCACTACAGAGCTGAGTCTTAGTCCCGATGCCCAAACACTGGAAGAGAGCCCTGCCCCTCTGAGCTGCAGCCCCTCCCACTCTACAGCAGCGCCTGCAGAGGGTAGCTCTGACCAGCTCAGCCCCCCTCATAGCCCTACCCTCCAGACACCAGAAAGCCTTGTTCACATCAGCACTTCACTGGAACCCAGTAGCCGGACTTCCTCATTTTGTGTGCAGGAAATGGAGGGAAATCCTCCCCATGTTATTCCAGTTTATCAGTGTCCTGGTGACAGCCCATCACCCTGCCCAGGAGATATTAAAGCAGCCAGTGGTAGTCCCACACCAACTAATCCAGTGCAAACGAGCCTGGACAGTGGACCTGTTAACACCTGTGATGGCCTCAGGGAGACCAGTCTTGCCCACTTCAGCCCTGCTCCTGGTAAAACGGAGCGATCAGCTAGTCCTGCGGCTAATTCGTCTACACAACCACTTAGCCCCAGAACCGCATCTGAGACACACCCTACAGAACTGGCCCCACCCGCCCACACCATCTCATGTCAGGATGAAGATGAAGAGGAGGTCCACCTTCCAAGTCATTTCCAGTTAGAAACCGATTCCGGCCACCTTGTCAGCCCAGTCCTCAGCATCTCTGAGGAAGCTGAACAGAGAACCACTCCCTCTGTTTGTACTTCCACTCACGTCCAGAGTTCCTGCAGTCCTTCTCAAGCAAGCCCTCTGCCAATCCCCTCCAGTCCTCAACACTGTCCTCAGACTAATCCTGGTCTAGCTAATTCCCCTTTTAGCCACAGTACTAGAAGTACCCCCTCAGACCATGTTTTCCAGCATAGAATCTGCTCTAAAAGTGTCAATCTTTGCATGCCACGGTCTAATCCTGCTGGTCAAGCTAGTCCTGTTCAGCTAGTGCTCTCTGAGCCAGAGGAAATCCAGACACCCTCATCCCCCAGCCCAGCAGACAGCTACTATGTGCCCGTCATATGTGGTAGCCCTGCTCATAGTCCTGAAATACAACACAGCCCTCATCATTCCACTTGCAACACTGGAACCAGTCTTGGCCTTACTGGATTTCAGCTGGACACTAGTGACGTTGAGCCTGCTGCTCATGATCTGCAGATGAGCCTAATGCCTGCTGGCTCCACACCTGATGACTCATTTGCTTCCAGCTCCAGCCCTGCAGGGCTTAAGTTAGACTTTCCTCTCAGACCTTCAAATGAAAGACCAGGTTCTCTTGCTCCTACTGCTCCCACTCAGACTCCTCTGAACCACGGCAGCCAAGTCCCTATCAGTCCCACTGAGGAGAACACTGAAATGCCTAGCACTTCCCTCACTAGTGAAGCACTAGCTGGTCCCTTAGACTCCAACTCTTTATACCTTAGTCCCCCTAAACAAGACAGCTCTGTGCTGAATGTTCCAGGTGCCAGTCCTTTTTGTAGCCTTGTCAGTTCATCAAGTTGTGGGCCTTCTGGGTCTGCACAGCCAGATTTTAGCTCTGGTACTGGTTTTGGTCCTGGACCTGCAAGCCTTGTTGAGCCAGAGCCCAGTCCTGGACCTTCAGACACTGTTGAGCCGGAGCCCAGTCCTGGACCTGCAGACACTGTTGAGCCGGAGCCCAGTCCTGGACCTGCGGACACTGTTGAGCCGGAGCCCAGGCCAGAGCCCAGTCCTGGACCTGCAGACACTGTTGAGCCGGAGCCCAGTCCTGGACCTGCAGACACTGTTGAGCCGGAGCCCAGTCCTGGACCTGCAGACACTGTTGAGCCGGAGCCCAGTCCTGGACCTTCAGACACTGTTGAGCCGGAGCCCAGTCCTGGACCTGCAGACACTGTTGAGCCGGAGCCCAGTCCTGGACCTGCAGACACTGTTGAGCCGGAGCCCAGTCCTGGACCTGCGGACACTGTTGAGCCGGAGCCCAGTCCTGGACCTGCAGACACTGTTGAGCCGGAGCCCAGTCCTGGACCTGCGGACACTGTTGAGCCGGAGCCCAGTCCTGGACCTGCAGACACTGTTGAGCCGGAGCCCAGTCCTGGACCTGCAGACACTGTTGAGCCGGAGCCCAGTCCTGGACCTGCGGACACTGTTGAGCCGGAGCCCAGGCCAGAGCCCGGTCCTGGACCTGCAGACACTGTAGAGTCTGAGCCTAGTCTTGGAAATGCTAGCCATGTGCAGGCAGAGCCCAGTCTTGTTTCTCGTCTACGTCCTGGACCTTATAGCTCTGTGCAGCCAGAGCCTACTAGTGGTCTTGATCCTGATAGGCCTGTTCATGCCCCCTATGGGCAGTGTGAAATTGGTCCTAGTCCTGGTTCTGCTAGTCCAGTGCATTCTGTTTCTGGTTCTGGTCCAGTTGGCTTCCAGCAGCAGACAGAAACGGAAGTGGAGCTTGTGGATGCTGTGGGTGAGTATCAGGGAGAGTGCACCACACATTGTTGTAGATGTTTCAGAGGTCAGACTTTTGTTCTTGTTCCTGCAGAAGATCAGAGGAAAACTCAAGAGAAGCAGGAAGAGGAGAGAGAAGCTTCACATGAAGAAGAGGAAGGGGAAGAGTTTCATCTGATTCAAGAGAGTCCAGATAAGGATGAGAAGCTTATGAAAAAGGCTGAGAGGGGAGAAGGAGGAGACCATGAGGAGGAGAAGAACCAGCTCAGAACTGTTTCATTCTGTTCTTCAGGTACGAGGACCTGACTGTTACTTTTGTATTTTCACAGCAACATAACATCTTGATCCAGCATCCACAGATCACGACTGCTTTTCTTCAGCCCACTTGAACCGTCTTTTCTGCCATTTAAGTCTTAACGATTTTTATTTTATTTTCATTTCTTTTAATAAACATATTTCTTCAAGCTGATTTCATGCAATTGGATTGGATTATGAATAAATGAAGACAGTGTGGGGAAAAAAAATAATGTGATCGGAATCCTATTCGTCTAATATTTAAACCCGTCTGTTTGTGTCTCTGCAGGAGTCCAGCTAATGGAACAACAACACTCTACAGCTGTGGTGTCCTCCCTTCCAACAACCCCTCTCTTCCCCCATGTTTCCATGCCACAGTCTGCCTTGCCAATTCATCTGGCCTCCTCACACCCCTCATCTTCATCCAGCGCCCTCGTCCTTCCTACACCACAGTTGCCTCCTTCATCTCCAGCCTGCTTTCTGGAGGCTTCACCCTCCTCTCCTCACAGGGATGCCTTACCTGCCTCCTCCACTCAGAGCCTGCCTCCTTCCACAGAGGAACACTCCCAGGAAGACAAAACCCCCAATGAAGGAGAAGGAGAGAGAGGGATAAAAGAGGAGGTGGGGCTTTTGAGTTTTGATAGCCAATCACAGAGCCTGTTTGAACCTGTCACTATAGTGACAGATTCCGCCAAAGATCAACACCAGTCACACACTGCGCCTTCGAAGAAAGTAGAGGGGCAACTGGAGGAAATGCTGACTGCCTTGGACGTTTCAGCTGCTTGTCCTGATGTGGCTAAGCAACAGCCAGTAGGTGGTGAGCCGGGTGCGAAGGAGCAGGAGGAGAAGCCCCTGAGTCCTGTTCTGGATCTGGACTCCTCTTTAGATGTGGAGGTGATGGAGCTGATGTCCTCCTCTGCTGCCCAATCACTCGTCCACCTGTCCTCCACCAGCCCGCCTGTCTCCTCCCGCAGGGGGAAGTGTCGGACCCTCAGACTTCCCCTGTGCTCCAGCAGACCTTTAGACGACCTCTCCATCCGTCTCAGGCAGTCCCCGTTCTCCACTGAGGCCTCCCCTGAGACCTCTCCTGCTAGACCCCCTGTTACGCCACCTCCTCTCACCCCACCCTCGCCCGTTCTCAGGTCCTCTCCCCCATCCAGAGAGTCTCCGCCTCTGTCCAAGGTAACACTAATACAAGACAAATAAGACATCTGCTGGTTTCTCCACCTGACTGACCTAATTTCCTGTTCTCAGGCCCCTCCCACCACCGTACTCCCCCTCACCCCCAAGATTGGCATGGGGAAGCCTGCCATCTCCAAGAGGAAGTTCTCACCTGGCCGAGCCCGGGTCAAACAGGTGAGTCCGGGGGAAAAAGCGCTTGTGTAACCTGTCATGTGATCAGCAAATAATCATCCATGATTATCAGTTTCACTGCTGGATATTTGTATGCTTCTTAGAAAAGATTAATTAATATTTGTCTTAACAGTTGCGCTCAAATGTTTGTATACCCCATAAATAAAGCTTTGTGTTTCCAGGTCTGACAGTGTAGTTGAGGATAGATTTCCTGTTTTACATCAGTCAGAAGTCTTGATTTCAAAGTCCTACGAGTGGCCATCACAAAGCCCAGAACAAAGCGTGTGGGCTTCACCCAACAGTCACGGTACCTGACTCAGATCCACCAAGTCTGTCAGGAGGACAGGTCCAAGCTTCCAGCAAGGGACTGTGAGAAGCTTGTGGAGGGCTGCCCAGAAAGTTAAATGCTTTAGACACGTCTACCGCGTACCAGCCAAGGGTTTTCGAAGAAAGTCATTCAAATTCAATTTAAACCTGTCTGGCCTAAAACAGAAACGTTTCCTCAGACATGGAGAAAAATAAAGTTGGTCTTTTGATTAACGGTGTGCAAACCGTTAACCGAACCCTAATGGTAATTTCATACGCCAAGAATCAGGTACTTTCAGATTTCTGTTTTTGTGTGGTTTCTTGACTAAAACTATGACAAAAACGCTAAAGATGAAAGAAGTCAATCGTGAAGATCAGTTGGACCACAGACGGGATCAATCCATGAGCGCTTGGGTTTCTCCTCTGGGAAACACGTCCTGCTCCTGCATCCTCCTCCTCTTCCTCACCTGCTGGTCACTAACGCTGCATCCATGCTTTTATTCTCTCTCACACACACACACACCTGCAACAGCAGCATGTTGTTCAGGCATGAAGCTGGTGTTTTGTTTGATCAGCTGGACTTTGAGCTGATCCGTTTATCAGTCTTGCTGATGGTTTCCAGGATGAGAGCTGCATGTTGTTGCCATGGTAACGTTGCCTCATTTTGACATGGTTGAGTTGTTTTCCCTGGTTGTATACTTTTATTTTAGTTTGACTTTTGTTTTGTGCCTGTTCCATTTATTTTACTGCATCTTGTCCCCTCCTCCTCCTGCTCCTCTTTTCTGTTTCTGTCCACCCTCCTCTTCCTCCTCCACTTCATCCACCTCCTTCTCCTGCCTAACTCAGGGTTCGTGGTGGAGCAGTCGCAGGGCGCCAAGCCCCCCCTCGTCCTCCCAGGATTCCATGGGGGAGGGAGGGTGGTGCAGCCCTAAGCCCCGTCCCTCGGACTCCCCCCTCTGGAGCATGAGAGTGGTAAAGACAAGTACCCACCTCTGACAGGCTGTAACTAACGTGTGTGTGTGTGTGTGTGGTGTGTGTGTGTGTGTGTGTGTGTGTGTGTGTGTGTGTGTGTGTGTGTGTGTGTGTGTGTGTGTGTGTGTGTGTGTGTGTGTGTGTGTGTGTGTGTGTGTGTGTGTGTGTGTGTGTGTGTGTGTGTGTGTGTGTGTGTGTGTTTTCTGGGACGTGGTGGTGAAGAAGTGAGCTCCACGACTCCTGGGTGCTCTGTTAGGTGCAGCCAGTTGTAGTTCACGACCTCCCCTTTGGGGCGTAAAGGAAGGAAGCAGGCAGACTTCAGGTCAGGGTGGACAGACAAGCTTTCAGGAAGTACAACTGGACAAATGGGTTCTGAACCTGTGTTTGACACTCAAAAATGAACCTAAACATTTGAGAACTAAGTGTCTGGAAGGTTAACGGACTGAAGACTCTTTCACCCAGTGTCCACACCAGTTGTTTGTCCTTGTTAAGTCGCAGATCAGATGTTTCCTCTTTGCTTGTTTGTTCAGACCCAACAGGGGCACTGTACCACCGTTTGGCTGTGCTTTAAAAAACGCCTGATTAATCTATTATTTATGAATGATTAAGAATTTGGGCGATCTTGTAGAACTTGTTGATCTAACAGGATCAACAACCAGCAGTGTCCCAGTGGATTTAGGACCAACTGGGGTTACAAAGGTGTAGAACATCTCCAGGAATGCAGACTTCCCATTAGCTACCCATAATTCCAGATGGGGCCGGGTGATTCCTGCTTTGTGTGCTTGGGTGTGTTTTTTTTCGTTCAGGTCCTCAAACCCACCACTTTCAGCAGAGATGATCTTCTATGAGTCCTCTTCAACTCCGGAGCAGGACCGACGGGGCCATCCGTACCAGGACCCACGGGGCCATCCGTACCATGACCAACTCCGGAGCAGGACCGACGGGGCCATCCGTACCAGGACCGACGGGGCCATCCGTACCAGGACCAACGGGGCCATCCGTACCAGGACCAACGGGGCCATCCGTACCAGGACCGACGGGGCCATCCGTACCATGACCAACTCCGGAGCAGGACCGACGGGGCCATCCGTACCATGACCAACGGGGCCATCCGTACCAGGACCGACGGGGCCATCCGTACCAGGACCGACGGGGCCATCCGTACCATGACCAACTCCGGAGCAGGACCGACGGGGCCATCCGTACCATGACCAACTCCGTACCAGGACCAACGGGGCCATCCGTACCAGGACCGATGGGGCCATCCGTACCAGGACAGACGGGGCCATCCGTACCAGGACAGACGGGGCCATCCGTACCAGGACAGACGGGGCCATCCGTACCAGGACAGACGGGGCCATCCGTACCAGGACAGACGGGGCCATCCGTACCAGGACCGACGGGGCCATCCGTACCCGGACCAACTCCGCAGCAGGACCGACGGGGCCATCCGTACCAGGACCGACGGGGCCATCCGTACCAGGACCGACGGGGCCATCCGTACCAGGGCCGACGGGGCCATCCGTACCAGGGCCGGCGGGGCCATCCGTACCAGGACCAACTCCGGAGCAGGACCACCGACGGGGCCATCCGTACCACGACCAACTCCGGAGCAGGACCGACGGGGCCATCCGTACCAGGACCAACTCCGGAGCAGGACCACCGACGGGGCCATCCGTACCACGACCAACTCCGGAGCAGGACCGACGGGGCCATCCGTACCACGACCAACTCCGGAGCCGACGGGGCCCTCGGGAGCAGGACTAACTCTGGAGCAGGACCGACAGGCCCCTCTGCATCAGGACCAACTCCGGAGCAGGACTGACGGGGCCTTCCGCACCAGGACCAACTCTGGAGCAGGACCACCGACGGGGCCATCCGTACCACGACCAACTCCGGAGCCGACGGGGCCCTCCGCACCAGGACCAACTCCGAAGCAGGACCGACGGGGCCCTCCGCACCAGGACCAACTCCGGAGCAGGACCGACGGGGCAGTCCGGACCAGAACCAGCTCCGGAGCAGTACCGACAGGGCCGTCTGGACAAGGACCAACTTTGGAGCAGGACCGACCGGCCCCTTCGGACCAGGATCGACGGGGCCCTCCGGACTAGGACCGACTCTGGAGCAGGAGCGACTCCGGAGCAGGACCGATGGGGCCCCTCTGGACCAGGACCGTCTCCGGAGCAGTTTCTGCCCCACAGCAGTCTCCCATCTCAACTTATAACTGTTTGTATGCAAAAATTGTGCCAGATATTTTGAACTGTTATTGCACATATGTATATTTGTATAGTCTTACATTTAGATTTTGTTTCTACTATTTTCTAGTTTTTGTTTTTTCTGAGTGTTTTATTTAATGTCATTAACGAGAGAGACAACAACTGCCAGCAAAGAATTTCTTGTATATATCTACACATTTGGGAATAAAATGATTGTGATGACAGGTATCTTTCTATGGTTTTAGTCATAAACATAATAATAATCAGCAACTTCTGAAGGTGGTTGGTTGAAGGTGGACGTCGTCTGCACCCGTTCAGGCTCGTAACAGCAGGACGTCGTCATGAGGACAGTCTTTGTCTTCATAGATGAGATGGTAGCTCTAATTAAAACCAAGGTCAGCTGCTGCCACCATCTGGTGGGCATGCCAATTACAACAATCTGCGTCTTAAAAAGTCTTAGAACCCCAGTTCCAGTAATGCTGGTGTAGATCTGAGTCTTCCAGGTAATCCTCAAAGGCTTTAATCAAGGAAACTGGACTTCAGGTTATGGTTGAAATGACCCTACATACCAGCATACATACGTCCTACTCCACGTCTTCTGATCTTTGTGTTCTTCCTTCTCTTCCTCCCCCATTTTTCCTCTTCAGGGTCGAGGTTCAGGATTTCCAGGCAGGAGGAGGTCCAGAGGAGGCGGTGTTGGAGGAGCAAGAGGAGGGAGAGGAAGAAGCCGGCTCAAGGCTCAGGACAGTTTGACTGTGATCCCTGGAGTAAGAACATGCTCATACAGACACGTGTATCACACCACACATACCTGCATGTGTATCACCGTGGTAACAGGGCTGAACATTTGTTGAACAACATTGCTGAACAAGTTAAAGTGCGTCTGATCATCTGATGATTGACTAGTGATCAATTATTGTTGCCTTTCTGTGACAGTGTGGCTATGTGGAGCCATTCCAGGCAAAGGAGGAAGAGGAGAACTCGATGCACAACACTGTGGTGATGTTTTCCACCTCCGACCACTTCACCCTCAGACAGGTACGCTCACCTGTGTGCAGTAACAGGAGACCATACATGAGACATTGAAATGTTAGTGGTCACTCAGTAGCTCTTTTTCAGTCCCATTCATGTAGTTTGATGCTCTGCTGTGAGTGCACTTAATGTGTGTGTGTGTGTGTGTGTGTGTGTGTGTGTGTGTGTGTGTGTGTGTGTGTGTGTGTGTGTGTGTGTGTGTGTGTGTGTGTGTGTGTGTGTGCAGGACATGTGTGTGGTGTGTGGTAGTTTTGGTCAGGGAGCTGAAGGCAGACTGTTGGCGTGCTCTCAGTGTGGACAGTGTTACCATCCCTACTGTGTCAACGTCAAGGTCAGTACACACAGTAATCTGATTAGAAAGCCTGGTTCCTGATGGTGTAATCTGGTTATTTGTTATACTGTGTTACTATCATTAATTTGAACCTTCTTGTCATCTGGTTGTTAAAAATATCTGATTCCTTTATTTTTAACTGCATTTATTGTTCTATATTATGACTACAATGATTTCTGCCGCCTGTTGCCGCCTATACTCTGATTTTCTGCCGCCTGTACTCTGAATACTGCTGCCCGCCTATACACTGAATACTGCTGCCTATACTCTGAAAACTGCCGCCCGCCTATACTCTGAATACTGCCGCCCGCCTATACTCTGAATACTGCCGCCCGCCTATACTCTGATTACCGCCGCCCGCCTATACTCTGATTACTGCCGCCTATACTCTGATTTCTGCCGCCCGCCTATACACTGATTGCTGCCGCCCGCCTATACACTGATTGCTGCCGCCCACCTATACACTGATTACTGCCGCCCACCTATACACTGATTACTGCCGCCTATACTCTGATTACTGCCGCCCGCCTATACACTGATTACTGCCGCCCGCCTAAACACTGATTACTGCCGCCCGCCTATACTCTAATTCCTGCCGCCTATACTCTGATTACTGCCGCCCGCCTATACTCTAATTCCTGCCGCCTATACTCTGATTACTGCCGCCCGCCTATACTCTGATTTCCGCCGCCCGCCTATACTGATTTCCGCCGCCCGCCTATACTGATTTCCGCCGCCCGCCTATACTCTGATTTCCGCCGCCCGCCTATACTCTGATTTCTGCCGCCCGCCTATACTGATTTCCGCCGCCCGCCTATACTCTGATTTCCGCCGCCCACCTATACTCTGATTTCCGCCGCCCGCCTATACTGATTTCCGCCGCCCGCCTATACACTGATTATTGCCGCCCGCCTATACACTGATTACTGCCGCCCGCCTATACACTGATTACTGCCGCCCGCCTATACACTGATTACTGCCGCCCGCCTATACACTGATTACTGCCGCCTATACTCTGATTACTGCCGCCCGCCTAAACACTGATTACTGCCGCCCGCCTAAACACTGATTACTGCCGCCCGCCTATACTCTAATTACTGCCGCCTACACTCTGATTACTGCCGCCCGCCTATACTCTGATTTCTGACGCCTATTGCCAACTATACTCTGATTATTGCCGCCTATACTCTGATTATTGCCGCCTATACTCTGATTGCTGCCGCCCGCCTATACACTGATTGCTGGCGCCCGCCTATACACTGATTGCTGCCGCCCGCTTATACACTGATTACTGCCGCCCCCCTATACACTGATTACTGCCGCCCGCCTATACACTGATTACTGCCGCCCGCCTATACACTGATTACTGCCGCCCGCCTATACACTGATTGCTGCCGTCCGCCTATACACTGATTGCTGCCGCCCGCTTATACACTGATTACTGCCGCCCGCCTAAACACTGATTACTGCCGCCCGCCTAAACACTGATTACTGCCGCCCGCCTATACTCGGATTTCTGCCGCCCGCCTATACTCTGATTTCTACCGTCCGCCTATACTCTGATTACTGCTGCCTATACTCTGATTTCTGCCGCCTATACTCTGATTTCTGCCGCCCGCCTATATTCTGATTTCTGCCGCCTGCCTATACTCTGATTTCTGCCGCCTATATACTGATTACTGTCGCCTATATACTGATTTCTTCCGCCTATACTGGCTTTGATTTAATTTCTTACAAGGTCAGATCATCAATCATGGACATCTGTGTTTAAATGTAACTAGACTTAAAACTGAACAGATATTTTTGATATATATTATTCAGAGTCCACACGACTCTTTCATCTAAGGGAAGCGGGCCATAGTATGTATTGGTTGACTTTTCTTTTAGCTTAGTCTATTTTTAATCTGGTTATTCCATTAGTAATCCAATTACTTTTAACCACAGTACTGTTATGTTGCTTCATATGTAATCTGTTTGGTTTATTCTGATTACACTTGGTTTCCAGATTACACGGGTGGTCTTGACCAAAGGGTGGCGGTGTTTGGAGTGCACAGTATGTGAGGCATGTGGTGAGGCCAGTGACCCTGGGCGACTGTTGCTATGTGATGACTGTGATATCAGCTACCACACCTACTGTTTGGACCCGCCTCTGCACACTGTCCCCAAAGGAGCCTGGAAATGCAAATGGTGAGTGCACCTGTCAATCACCTGTGTTTGTGTGTGTGTCCTCTCAAAGGGGATGTCCTCTGTCCTCAGGTAAGTGTATGTGTCCTCCTAACCGGTGTGTCCTCTGTCCTCAGGTGTGTTTGGTGTGTCCAGTGTGGCTCCACCTCCCCTGGCCTGCGTTGTGATTGGCAGAGTAACTACAGCCGCTGTGGTCCGTGCTGCAGCCTGAGTCGATGTCCCCTATGTCAGAGACCATACACTCAGGATGACCTCATATTGCAGTGCCAGCAGTGTGATAGGTGACACACACTTTCAGATTTACAGCCTGCCTGGGTTCTGTGTTTTGGTCTTTGAGATCCTGGGTCACCGTGTGTGTGTGTGTGTGTGTGTGTGTGTGTGTGTGTGTGTGTGTGTGTGTGTGTGTGTGTGTGTGTGTGTGTGTGTGTGTGTGTGTGTGTGTGTGTGTGTGTGTGTGTGTGTGTGTGTAGGTGGGTCCACGCTGTATGTCATGGGATGACTACTGAAGAGGAGGTAGAGGTTGCTGCTGATGATGGCTTCGACTGTTCGCTGTGCAGGACCCAGAGCCACAGCTCTTACGGTACAAATATGAGCCTCTTTTATTCTGAAGAGTGTGGCTCTGTTGGTCGTGTTGGATGCTGATGTGTGTTTGTTGCAGGGAAGTCTGAAGCGTTGGGTTCCTACGTGCCTCATATCATCTCCAGGATCAGAGAACCGGGTCAGTCCACATGTTCTGACAGGAAATACCAAACTACTGACCTTCTGTGTGTTTGTAAGAATCCCAACATTGTGATCTGTCTATTTTCAGATACAAAGACATACACTCAGGACGGGGTGTGTCTGACTGAGTCAGGTCTGTCTCACCTGCAGTCTCTGGTTGAGCCTCTTACATCACCACGCAGGTATCGCAGGTAAAGCCCTGTTCTCTGCCTCTGCAGGTGAGTGTCTGGTACCTTACACTGAAAAGCCATTTCCTGTCTGCATCCTGCAGGTGTAAACCAAAATTGAAGCTGAGGATCATCAACCAGAACAGCGTGTCCGTCCTGCAGACCCCACCAGACCAAGACCTGCCCACTGAGCAGGACCACAGCAGAGGTCAGTCACTCCCGTTCTGGTCTCTCTGTCCTACTAAGTCCATGATTGACCAGAAACACAAGGCGTTTTTAGATTAGACCCCATTAGTATCCCTGGATGAAGAATGTGTGTGAATGTGAGGGTAGTGTAAATGTCAGGTGTGTTATTGTCTCCTCATGCCTGAAGCTTAGTTGAGTGAGACAGTGATGTAATGATAATCAGCAGGATTTTTCAGTTTGGCAGAACTTTCAGGAGAAAGTAAAGTGTAATTACAGATAAATGACACATTGAAAGACGTTGATTTTCATGTACTTTTTTTTTTAGCATTTTGCTCTTAAAAGGCACAAATTTAGTTATTAAAAATATTCCAACTGTTTTAATTTATTAAAAAGCAAAATATTAATTTTGGAAATATGTAATTCCTAGAGCTTAGTCGCTGTAAGACCGTTGTAACTTGAAAACTGTATAAATAGAACTACTTATTAACATATTTCTAACAATCAGTTTCTGTATACATTTTATTTACTCAAGTTACAAAAATTGTATGTGCATTTGCACAGGTGTAAAAATGTATATAAGCACATTCCTCAGGGTTATTATGGAATAAATCTTAATTTCTGGGTTACGAAACCTCCATTACTCCATCAAGCAAAGATGAATGATTTCAATTAAATAACAGACAAATATCTTCAAAGTCAAATTATTACATCAATGGGTGAGGTAAGCCAGTATCCAAGCTGCAAGGTCCTCGTTCAAACAGGACCAACTTTGTGGTGAAGTTGATGAGGTGATGCTGCTTGTCCTTTAACACATCAAGTAAATCTTCCTCTCCCTGAGACACCAAATCATACACTATCACATACAGTAATCATTTCTGAAAATAAAACTAAACACAAAACAAGACACAAGGAAAATCATTACAGTGCACATATATAAAAGGGTTCTTACACATTTTTTAATTTATAAAAAGTCGTACCTCTTTGTTTCCTGGCCAGATGTCTGACAGCATTTTCGTGTGGTCAGTGTAGCAGTGTTTGCGTTCAGGTCTGTTGTTTCAGGGCTGTTGTCATTGGTAATGCGTGATCTGTCTTTGGTCTTCTTTAGATTCATCATTGAAAACATCTGTTTGCACAGATAAGTGCTCATAAATCTGAGGGACATGAGGCACATCAAGGCAGGGGGCAGTGGACTGCAGTAGACTACATTGGCGCAGGGGGCAGTAGACTACATCAGCGAAAGGGGCAGTAGACGGCTACGGGGCAGGAGGCAGGGGATGGCAGTAGACGGCGACGGGGCAGGAGGGAGGGGACGGCAGTAGACGGCGACGGGGCAGGAGGCAGGGGACGGCAATAGACTGCGACAAGGCAGTAGACAGCGACAGGGCAGGAGGCAGGGGACGGCAGTAGACGGCGACGGGGCAGGAGGCAGGGGACGGCAATAGACGGCGATGGGGCAGGAGGCAGGGGACGGCAGTAGACGGCGACGGGGCAGGAGGCAGGGGACGGCAGTAGACGGCGACGGGGCAGGAGGCAGGGGACGGCAATAGACGGCGACAGGGCAGGAGACAGGGGACGGCAGTAGACGGCGACGGGCCAGGAGGCAGGGAACGGCAATGGACGGCGACGGGGCAGGAGACAGGGGACGGCAGTAGACGGCGACGGGGCAGGAGGCAGGGGACGGCAATGGACGGCGACGGGGCAGGAGGCAGGGGACGGCAGTAGACGGCAACGGGGCAGGAGGCAGGGGACGGCAATAGACGGCGACGGGGCAGGAGGCAGGGGACGGCAATAGACGGCGACGGGGCAGGAGGGAGGGGATGGCAGTAGACGGCGACGGGGCAGGAGGCAGGGGACGGCAGTAGACGGCAACGGGGCAGGAGGCAGGGGACGGCAATAGACGGCGACGGGGCAGGAGGCAGGGGACGGCAATAGACGGCGACGGGGCAGGAGGGAGGGGATGGCAGTAGATTACATCAGCGCAGGGTGCAGTAGACAGCGACAAGGCAGGGGACAGTAGACTACATCAGCGAAATGGGCAGTAGACGGCGTCAGAGCAGGGGGCAGTAGGAATCTCATTGCCGTGCCTCATGATATTAAAGAAGACAACAGATTAAAATCTAAAGTTTGTACACCTTGTCTTTTTTTCCCCAGGTGTTATTGAATGTGACATGAAATCTGACTCTAGTCCTGAGCGGGATCATGTCCATGATGATGATCTCACCAAGGAGCCTGAGGTTACCGATGGCAACAAGAAAAGGAAGAGGAAGCCCTACAGACCTGGTGAGGAGGAATAGGGGCCGAAAACAGACCCGTCTCTGTGGGCATACAGAAACAGGCGTCATACCTGTGTCTGTCCTCACCTTCACCTGTCTTTGTCTCAGGTATTGGGGGGTTCACGGTGCGCCAGCGTGGGGGAAAGGCTGGTCCGAGCAGAGTCAAACTGAGCAGGAAGGACTCAATGGAGACCTCAGGGGGTCAGGACAAAGGTGGGTCCCCATGGTAAAGTCTCCTTTTTTGTTTAGCCATGCTGTCAGAAACTCGCACTTGGGCTAAACTTGCTGACTCTGTCAGGTGTGCTGGATGCTGATGTTGCCATGGAGACAGCAGCAGCTGCCAACCAGCTGATGGAGAAGGGTAAGAAGAGGTACAGAAAGAAGAAGACGAAGCTGGAGGAAGAGTTCCCGTCTTACCTCCAGGTGAGGCACATGCACTTACTACACATAAAGTGTGACCTCTCCGTTGGTGAATCCTTGCGTTCTGATTAGTCCTTGTCTTCTATAAGGAGGCCTTCTTCGGTCGGGATCTTCTGGACCGCAGTCGCCACATGGAAAGGAGGACAGGGCCAGAGACTCCGAGCAACAGCCAATCAGAAGTAAAGACAGGTGACACAAAAGGCCCTGCCCCTGCTTTCCATATATCCTCCCCATCTGGGATGTCTATCAGCACCATGGCAACCACCAAGAAACAGGGCAATCTGCGTGAGTTACTGTTTATTTATAGATTTATGATTGATTGGTCATTTTCTCGACATTTCATCCTTCATCTGTGTATGATTTCCTCTTGGCCTGAATATACGAGTGAAACTTGACCTGTTGCTTATCCAAAACGTGCTTCAGTGTTGATGCATCAGTGATTCTGTCTGGATTGGTGTTTGACGCTGGCTCCTTTACGCGTTTGCTGCAGTACTGAAGCAGTGAATGTCTGTGGCAGCGTATATTCAGGCCTGTGCAGTGCTCTGAGAGTTGTGTGTGTGTGTGTGTGTGTGTTATCGTGTGTGTGTGTGTGTGTGTGCGCACGTGTGTTGCCATCCAGCCATGTCAGAGGAAGCTCTGGTGGATCTGTCCGACGTCCTCAACACCGACCCTCACATTCTGGCCACGGAACACACAGGTATAGACACACACCGGTTCATCTACGCCCATCATCCTCACTGCTGTGTGTGTCTCTGTGTGTTTGTTCACT
>CM026216.1:2201168-2213668 GCA_014839995.1 Xenentodon cancila | reverse complement strand
ATGTTTGCTGCGAGTCTCTACAGTGTGTGTGTGTGTGTGTGTGGATGTTTGCTGCGAGTCTGTACAGTGTGTGCGTGTGTGTGTGTGTGTGTGTGTGGATGTTTGCTGCGAGTCTCTACAGTGTGTGTGTGTGTGTGTGTGTGGATGTTTGCTGCGAGTCTCTACAGTGTGTGTGTGTGTGTGTGTGTGTGTTTGCTGCGAGTCTCTACTGTGTGTGTGTGTGTGTGTGTGTGTGTGTGTGTGGATGTTTGCTGCAAGTCTCTACAGTGTGTGTGTGTGTGTGTGTTTGCTGCGAGTCTCTACTGTGTGTGTGTGTGTGTGTGGATGTTTGCTGCGAGTCTCTACAGTGTGTGTGTGTGTGTGTGTATGTTTGCTGCGAGTCTCTACAGTGTGTGTGTGTGTGTGTGTGTGTGTGTTTGCTGCGAGTCTCTACTGTGTGTGTGTGTGTGTGTGTGTGTGGATGTTTGCTGCAAGTCTCTACAGTGTGTGTGTGTGTGTGTTTGCTGCGAGTCTCTACTGTGTGTGTGTGTGTGTGTGGATGTTTGCTGCGAGTCTCTACAGTGTGTGTGTGTGTGTGTGTATGTTTGCTGCGAGTCTCTACAGTGTGTGTGTGTGTGTGTGTGGATGTTTGCTGCGAGTCTCTACAGTGTGTGTGTGTGTGGATGTTTGCTGCGAGTCTCTACAGTGTGTGTGTGGAAGTTTGCTGCGAGTCTCTACAGTGTGTGTGTGTGTTTGCTGCAAGTCTCTACAGTGTGTGTGTGTGTGTGTGTGTGTGTGAATGTTTGCTGCGAGTCTCTACAGTGTGTGTGTGTGTGTGTGTGTGTGTGTTTGCTGCGAGTCTCTACAGTGTGTGTGTGTGTGTGTGTGTGTGTGTGGATGTTTGCTGCGAGTCTCTACAGTGTGTGTGTGTGTGTGTGTGTGTGTGTGTGTGTGTGTTTGCTGCGAGTCTCTACAGTGTGTGTGTGTGTGTGTGTGTGTGGATGTTTGCTGCGAGTCTCTACAGTGTGTGTGTGTGTGTGTGTGTGTGTGTGTGGATGTTTGCTGCAAGTCTCTACAGTGTGTGTGTGTGTGTGTGGATGTTTGCTGCGAGTCTCTACAGTGTGTGTGTGTGTGTGTGTGTGTGTGTGTGTGTGTTTGCTTGCTGCGAGTCTCTACAGTGTGTGTGTGTGTGTGCGTGTGTGTGTGTGTGTGGATGTTTGCTGCGAGTCTTTACAGTGTGTGTGTGTGGATGTTTGCTGCGAGTCTCTACAGTGTGTGTGTGTGTGTGTGTGTGTGTGTATGTTTGCTGCGAGTCTCTACAGTGTGTGTGTGTGGATGTTTGCTGCGAGTCTCTACAGTGTGTGTGTGTGTGTGTGTGTGGATGTTTGCTGCGAGTCTCTACAGTGTGTGTGTGTGTGTGTGTGTGGATGTTTGCTGCGAGTCTCTACAGTGTGTGTGTGGAAGTTTGCTGCGAGTCTCTACAGTGTGTGTGTGTGTGTTTGCTGCAAGTCTCTACAGTGTGTGTGTGTGTGTGTGTGTGTGTGTGTGTGAATGTTTGCTGCGAGTCTCTACAGTGTGTGTGTGCGTGTGTGTGGATGTTTGCTGCGAGTCTCTACAGTGTGTGTGTGGAAGTTTGCTGCGAGTCTCTACAGTGTGTGTGTGTGTGTTTGCTGCAAGTCTCTACAGTGTGTGTGTGTGTGTGTGTGTGTGTGTGGATGTTTGCTGCGAGTCTCTACAGTGTGTGTGTGTGTGTGTGTGTGTGTGTGTGTGTGTGTGTGTGTGTGTGTGTGTGTGTGTGTGTTTGCTGCGAGTCTCTACAGTGTGTGTGTGTGTGTGTGTGTGTGTGTGTGTGTGTGTGTGTGGATGTTTGCTGCGAGTCTCTACAGTGTGTGTGTGTGTGTGTGTGTGTGTGTGTGTGTGTTTGCTGCGAGTCTCTACAGTGTGTGTGTGTGTGTGTGTGTGGATGTTTGCTGCGAGTCTCTACAGTGTGTGTGTGTGTGTGTGTGTGTGTGTATGTTTGCTGCGAGTCTCTACAGTGTGTGTGTGTGTGTGTGGATGTTTGCTGCGAGTCTCTACAGTGTGTGTGTGTGTGTGTGTGTGTGTGTGTGTTTGCTGCGAGTCTCTACAGTGTGTGTGTGTGTGTGTGCGTGTGTGTGTGTGTGGATGTTTGCTGCGAGTCTCTACAGTGTGTGTGTGTGGATGTTTGCTGCGAGTCTCTACAGTGTGTGTGTGTGTGTGTGTGTGTGTGTATGTTTGCTGCGAGTCTCTACAGTGTGTGTGTGTGTGTGTGTGGATGTTTGCTGCGAGTCTCTACAGTGTGTGTGTGTGTGTGTGGATGTTTGCTGCGAGTCTCTACAGTGTGTGTGTGTGTGTGTGTGTGTGTGTGTGTGTGTGTGTGTGTATGTTTGCTGCGAGTCTCTACAGTGTGTGTGTGTGGATGTTTGCTGCGAGTCTTTACAGTGTGTGTGTGGATGTTTGCTGCGAGTCTCTACAGTGTGTGTGTGTGTGTGTGGATGTTTGCTGCGAATCTCTACAGTGTGTGTGTGTGTGGATGTTTGCTGCGAGTCTCTACAGTGTGTGTGTGTGTGTGTGTGGATGTTTGCTGCGAGTCTCTACAGTGTGTGTGTGTGTGTGTGTGGATGTTTGCTGCGAGTCTCTACAGTGTGTGTGTGTGTGTGTGGATGTTTGCTGCGAGTCTCTACAGTGTGTGTGTGTGTGTGTGTGTGTGTGTGTGTGTGTGTGGATGTTTTCTGCGAGTCTCTACAGTGTGTGTGTGTGTGTGTGTGTGGATGTTTGCTGCGAGTCTCTACAGTGTGTGTGTGTGTGTGTGTGTGTGGATGTTTGCTGCGAGTCTCTACAGTGTGTGTGTGTGTGTGTGTGTGTGGATGTTTGCTGCGAGTCTCTACAGTGTGTGTGTGTGTGTGTGTGTGTGTGGATGTTTGCTGCGAGTCTCTACAGTGTGTGTGTGTGGATGTTTGCTGCGAGTCTCTACAGTGTGTGTGTGTGGATGTTTGCTGCGAGTCTCTACAGTGTGTGTGTGTGGATGTTTGCTGCGAGTCTCTACAGTGTGTGTGTGTGGATGTTTGCTGCGAGTCTCTACAGTGTGTGTGTTTGATTTTGCTGTTCTGCTCTGTTTTAGGTGCCATTCTCAGCAAACTGTACAAGATACCAGGTAGGCCGCTTCATTCACAATTAATTAAATAAATGATTACTTGAATGAATAAATGTACCATGAAATGAATAACCAGGACAGTATAATACAAAATGCACATATACAGTTGTTTATTTTGAAATAACACCTTATTGATTTGATTCTTATATTTCATAATGGTATATTATCTTTATTAGCGAGACTTTTATTTTGTAATGCCACACTTATGTATTCCATGACACTTTTATTTTGCACTTCCACTTTTATTTAAGGGCTCTTGTTTCATTTTCTTATATGCAAATGAGGGAGGTGTGGTTTCCATGTGGGTTTGCCCAGTCGTGAACCTTAAGCGGACCCTCACCATAGACCATGTATAATATAAAGCATGAAGTGTAAGGTCACATGACCCAGTGATTTCTGAAGAGCGGTTTTGAAGCCTTTGCTTACATGCGTAAGCTGTAACTGTCAAAAAAGAAATCAGCAACCTTACCTGCTGTGTTTTTGTCTACTGCTTCATTTAACCCCTTACAGCCACTTACAATCAAGCAGTGGCATGCAAATGTTTATATGTGGGGTGGGGGGTGTCTCTGGAGACTTCAGCTGGACTCTGTGATTGACATATGGAAACATGCCCCTGGCTGTGGTTGGAGGAGCTGCAACAGAAGCACTGGCAATTACCTGGTTTAAGTAATATTATCAGAAAATAGTGTTAATTTCAGCAGAGATGACAAACATACGGCAGCACGGTGGCTTGGTTGTCAGCACCGTTGCCTCACTGCAAGAAGGTTCCTGGTTCTACTCTTGGGCCTGGCGGGCCTTTTCTGTCTGGAGTTTGCATGTTTTCCCCATGCTTCCCCACCTCCCACGTATGTGGCCCTGTGATGGACTGGTGACGTGTCCAGGTTGGACCCTTGCCTCTCACCTGTACTGGACAGACCCCCGTGACGCTATATGGGATTAAAACGAGTATAAAAAATGGATAAGAAAAATACACTTGCCAACTGCAACTTGAAGGTGTTTTTTCCATCTCTGAATGCATTAGGAACCATCATTGCATCAATCGCTGCTACAGCCACACTGATAAAAGAATACCGTGCAACGCTTTGACCGGTACTCCAACATAGTACACTCAGAAATAACACTCGAAGAAGCCTTATCTTGATCTAGATCTTGATCTAGAAGCCTTACCTCAACCCCACTTAGGGGTGGCGTCAACACCGCCAGCCTGAGACGTTTGGGATGGAAACGAGTATTGTGGTGAGACAAATCAGCACTTGTTGTGAGAAACGTCAAGAAGGGTTGTGGGAAAATTGGAACAAAGTACCAGCTGAAATTCATCTTCACTCGATGTCCTTAATGCCAGAATACCAGGTTGTGGTACTGGATGTGCTGCTGGGAAGGACCGCCTCTGCTGGCTGGGACCTACTATCCATGCTCACTTGTGTCACCTGTATTACCTGACACAACTGTGCATGTGACATCATCAGCTCTGCTGTTACCAGGTTGTTTTTTTCCCCTAATGTGGGAGTTGTATCTCTGTGTTTGTTTGTTTCCAGAGTTGGAGGGTAAGGACGTGGAGGAGCTCTTCACTGCTGTTCTGAGTCCAGGCGACAACAAGCAGCCAGAACCCAGCCAGCACCCTCATGCTGCTGGGAACAAGGGGCACACACACAGTCCAGGTGCGTACACAACCACACACAGATGTGCCTGTGTGTGTGACAGACGTGTAACTGTACGGGTGTCTTTGCTCCACAGGGTTTCCTCGCCTGCCGCTCATGAACGGCCTCATGACTGCTTCTGCTCAGTATCCCAGTACTCCCATGATGCCTGGCAGAGCCCAGGGGCTGGCCAGCTTCATGATGCCTCCCCCTGAAGGTCCCAGCCTTATTCCTGTTCAGGGCCCCACCCCTGGCTTGGCCTCGGCCAATCAGGCATCGGCAGAAGGTGAGCAGGATTCTCTGTCGACTGCTCAGAGAAGCATGTTGAAGTGGGAGAAGGAGGAGAGTCTGGGAGAGTTGGCCACCGTTGCTCCGGTGCTCTACTGCAACACCAACTTCCCTCAGCTGAAGCTGCAGTACCCAGGTACGCACACACAAACACAAATCTGACAGCTGCACAGAGAAAAAGGCCCATTTGGTTAATGTGCGGGTTTGTGTGTGAGACAGAGTGGTCCACCAGAGTGAAGCAGATTGCCAAACTGTGGAGGAAGGCCAGCTCTCAGGACAGAGCGCCATATGTGGTGAGTCTCAGCTCCTCTTCATCACATGTGCTTTACCTTCAGAGCAGGGCGGAGTCCTACAGGCTTCTACCCAGGCTCCTCCCTCTCTGCTGTGCTTCAGCTCTGCCTTCACAGCAAACCTCCACAGCAAAACTGCAGAATCCAGTGATGAGCAGCGGGTAGAGATGTTGGCAGTGGGAGGAGTCGGAGAAATGACAATTGGCTAAATGGAGATCAGTTGTTAGCAGTTTTTTGTGTTCGCCTTCAGACACTTCCTGTTTTTTGTCTATGCAGCAAAAAGCTCGGGACAATCGTGCGGCTCAGCGCATCAGCAAGGTGCAGCTGTCCAACGACCCACTCAAACGTCTGCAGCCCTCCTCGCAGCAGCAGCAGCAGCAGCAGCAGCCACAGCAGCTGCAGCAGCAACAGCTGCCACCGCTGGGGGCGTATGACCCCATCTCCGTGGACACGGAGATGACTTTCAAGGATCCACTGAGGCCCAGAGAGTCGGAGCAGGAGCAGGAGTGGAAGTTCAGACAGGTGTGCGAAAGCTCTTCCTCGTCACAACATAAGACACTAGACTGATCTGTGTTAGCAGGCCGGCCGTCGTTTTTATTTATGACCTACAACAAAGAGTCATCTCAATATCAGCACGGATCCACACCAGAACCACACAATTCAGCATCTCATTGGTGAGGCCAATCCGTCTAGTCTGTTGGTGCTCCTCTGATGAGCCCAGTGATGCTCTCCGAAGTTACCATGGGAAGCAGATTTCACTGTTAACACCTGGGGGGGCCTCGGGCAGTAATAATCAGTAAATACAGGTGGCTTTACCAAACAAGTCTTGTGCCGGAAATGTGCGAGACAGATAATCATGCTTCCGCAGGAAGCACAAGTGGCTTTTGAAATTAAAAATGCTTCTACAGAAAGGCCGGTTAGGCTCCTTCACAGTCACGTCACACAGTCGGACCTGAAGTCCACAAATCCAGCTGCCGGAGACGACTTGGCTGGCGGTCCCACTGACAGACGGGGATAGTGCTCGTTACCACTTCTGTTCTGTCTGTCTTCTTCCTTGCAGCAAATGCGACAGAAGAGTAAGCAGCTGGCCAAGATGGAGGCTACGCAGAAGCTGGAGCAGGTGAAGAACGAGCAGCTGCAGCAGCAGCGCCAGCAGCAGCAGCAGCAGCAGCTTCTCTCCGGATGTCTGTCTCCAGAGACCGGCAGCAACAGCCCACTGACTCCCACCCAGCAGCCTGTGACCGGGGGCAACGCCTCGCCTCTGCACCCAACTTCAAGCCTTCGGCCTGCTGACGATGTCTTCCTCAGACCACAAGCTCCTCCCCCCTCTGGCCTCTCCTCACTGCCTCACTCCCCCCATGCTTCTTCCCCTCTCCACCAACCACCATCCTCCCCTCAGATGTTCTCTCCACCATCCTCTCGTCCCTCTTCACCATGGGATCCCTACAGTAAAGTAGCAGTGACACCTCGCCCAACCTCCTCCCAGTCAGGAGGTCCCCCAGCCCCTCAGCAGCAGCTTCGTGCCTCCCCAGCTCATGATGCCATGGGCTCTCCTGCACCATCCCCCGATTCCAAAAATTCTGACAGCTCCCGTGTCCTCGGACACCAACCAGGTATCTACGCTGCTCCAGATTCCTTCAGCCATGTGTTCTTTCTCTGCTGATATTTCTAACAATGCCTCCTGTTATTTTCTTCTGCTTGTTTTTTCCTCACAGGCCTGCAGCAGAGCAGAGGGGGTATGATGACCCCCCCCTCTGGCTCCAACCCCGACCTGTCAGCCAGGCATGCTGGTGCCCGGCCAGCTGACGCCTACCAAAGGAATGCCTGTGTGCCAGTCTCTGAGTCATTAGGTCGGGGAGGGGAACTTGTCCAGGCCGGTGTCTTCAAAGCCCCCATGCCCCCCCAGCAGGAGGTGTTCAGCAGCACAGGAGGAGGTGGGAGGAAGGACCCATCTAGACCAACGGACTTGGGCTTCACACTCCCCCAGTTGCAGGAGCCTCCCTTCCCCTCCAGTCCACTGTCAGGACTGGGCTCCCCACACCGCAGCCCTTATGCTCAGACACCTGGCACCCCCAGACCAGACTACAGTCAGCAGAGCAGCGACCATTTTTCCCAACAATCCCCCCTGAGCTCCCGGCCCTCCCCTGACCCGTACAGCAACCCTCAGACCCCAGGTACCCCACGCCCACACTCTGACCCCACCTACCTCACCAATCCACCTGCGCTGAGACTGGACCCGTATAACCAGCAGCCTGCTGGCCCCCGTCCATCCGCCTCCCACCCACAGCTGGACTCCTATGGCTCCAGTCCAGGGACACCCTGCCCCTCTGAACGCTTTCCTCGCTCACCAGGAAATCAGCGTGGTGCCGATCCCTACTCGCAGCCTGTGGGGACACCGCGACCCTCACTAGACCCTTACATCCAGCAGCCCTCTACACCTCGGCCTCAAAAGGGCCATGAGTCAATGAGCCAAGCTCCAGTGGAGAGCTACACCCCCCAGCCTGCAGCTTGCGGTTCATCCCCTCTGGCCTCTGGACTTTCTGCGGAGACGGGGAACTACATGCCAACACATCATCAGGTATGAAAAAAGCCCAGTCCTCACCAGCTTTGCTCACTTTCTCAGCTGCAGTTGCTGATATCTTGTCTGTGTTCAGCTGCAGCGGTCTCCAGGAAAACAACAACAACATCAGCAGCAGCAGCAGCAGGATTCATGTCTTAGACCCCCCAGTAACCAAACCCCTAAGCACCCTGGGGTGTCTGAGGAAAGTGGCTTCCCAGGTCTGGCCGGTCACACTCAGGGTCAGGCCCACTTTGAGGCAGGTCATATGACACTCACCTCTGCGCAGACTGACAAGACGGCACCTAATGAAATATCAGCACTGGGCATGGCATCTTTAGACGGATCAATGAGCATCCTGCCTCAGCTTGGTGATTCGGAGGAGAAACTGAGACAGGTACAACAAGTGTTCCATAGATCCGTATCTAGGATGCTCAGCTTTTTGGCCCGGCGCTGTTCTGAGTTTCCTTTTGTTCTCCTGTGCAGCGTCAACGGCTCCGGCAGCTCATCCTGAGGCAGCAGCACCAGAAGAGTGCATTACGGCAAGAGAAGGGTCTGCAGGAAGCAGCTGCTGGACCTGCTGTTCCCTCATCTGCTGGTTCTGCCACTCCTCTTCCCAGCTGGCCCCAGCAGGAGGAATCCTCCACCGCTCCCCAACCAGACCCGTTTGGACGTCCTCCACCCCCATACCCTGGTACAATAAGACCTAGTGGATCTCCTGCTCCAAGGTTCCCAGGGGGGTTCCCAGCGGAGCAGCAGAGGGTTTTCACCCCTGGCGAAGCTCCCTTGCCCAGACCAAACCTCCCCATAGAACTGGGTGTGAAAGGATCACCTGTGAGGTAATACGATCAAGAAAAGCATATTCAGGCTCACAATCAGACATGTTTGCATCAAGATTTTTCTTCTCCTACCCAGATTTGGTTGCCCTTCTGGAGCTCTGGCAGTCCATAAGGACTCCTTCCTGCGCCAGCCCCAGGGATCGCTGCCTGCATCTGGGATAAACACACTGGAGGGAAACCCTGTCCAAACTGGGAGGCCAGTGCCCTCAGAGTTCACCAGTATTCGACCTTTGACTCTCAGCCCTGGCCCACACATGATGCCAGGTCAGGGCAGCGCTGCCGGTTGACTGATTGAAAACACATTCACGTGTTTAAAAATAATTCAATATTTTATGATTGTATTTGATATAATACTATTATAATAAGGGGCCCACCATTGTTAACGGCCCAGGGACAGGGCCCACCTCTGTAACCACTAGTCCGTCCATCCATCCATCCATCCATCCATCCATCCATCCATCCATCCATCCATCCATCCATCCATCCATCCTATACATGAGGCCACAAATGGCTGGAAACTAGATTTTGATGACTTTAGATTGACAGACTTTGTCACATCCAGTGTTGCCAGAGATGTAGAAATGCGACAAAAAGTATTTCCATTACACCATAATAAGTTGGATTTATCGACGTCTGGAAAACCACCTGGTAAAAAGTGTAAGAATGCTTGACAGTTTCTCTGAGTGCTATGGGTTTCCAGGTTTTTCTTTGTGATATTTAGGTTTTGTGTCAGTGGAAACAGGACTAGAGGTAGTTGTGGTGGGTAAGTGTGTGTTTCACAACACATTCAAAGATAGATTGAAGCAAGAAGAAGATAAGAATGTCTAAATTTTGTCGTAAAGTATTGAAGAAATGAAGTGGTGGGACAGATGTTTGAAACAGAAATTTTACTCACAGGCTAGAATGTGTGAAATCACCTGACTGACCCCAAAATTCAGCTCATCCTAAAGTTAAAAGCCATGGGGGAATGAGGTGTGCTCAGTGCCCGTCACTGAGTCGGCATTGAAACCGGCTTTGTACTTTTTTCCATTTAGTTTTTTAAACGTTTGCTTCTCCCCCAGGTGGCCCCCAGCCCTTCGCCGCTCGCTCCCTCGCCATGCCGCAACACAACATCATGCCGTTCATTGAGCTTCGACACCGCACTCCCGAGAGCCGTCTGAGGCTGCCTTTCCCCCTGCCTACGGCCCCTGACCCCAGGGCTCTGCATCTGCATCCTAGAGACCCCCAGTCCGCTGTTCTCAGACCTGGTCTGGCCAGGATTGGTGAGGGCATGCTGGGCCAGCAGATGGTGATTGGAGTTGCAGGCATGGAGCAGCTGAACCAGCAGGATCAGCAGCATCTGGGACACGCAGTAACGCTGACCCAGAGCAGTGACTCGGCTCTGCCTGGCGTTGATGGGATTGAGGAGCACCTAGAGGGGGAGGACTCAGCTGTGAAGGATCTGGAGGATGTGGAGGTGAAGGATCTGGTTGACCTCAACTTAAACCTGGACCCTGAGGATGGTACGAACACAAGGGTGACATTTTGATAGAATCAGTTTTAGCCCTGTGTTTCAACTGTACACAGACGTTTGACCTGCTCACCCTGATCTCTGCCTCAGGTAAAGACCTGGACCTGGGTCCTAATGACCTCCCCTTGGATGACATTCTGCTGTCAGGCAAGTTTGACCTGATTGCCTACGCTGACCCTGAACTCAACTTGGAAGACAAGAAGGACATGTTCAATGAAGAGTTGGATCTGGGGGAGACGGTGGAAGAGAAGGAGGGAGGTGTCTCCAGGAAAGCTGACGTCCACCCCCACCTGCCAGACCACATGAAGCAGGAAGTGAAGGATGCTGTGAAGATGGAAGTTCAGCACCCTGCACTTTGTTCAGAGGCTGAGGCCACAGGGCCCCCTGCCCTCATCTGCAAGGTGGGAGTCTGAAGTGTTAATCAGTTCTGATCAGTGACACTAAGAGCTGATTAATAATCATTTTCCATGTAATAATAATGAGTGCCCCCCCTCCAGGAGCAGCTGGAGGACTCTGGTTCTGTTTCAGGGGCTGTTCTAGTTCTCCAGACCCAGGAGCAGACACCACCCACAGGTTTGACTCCCAGGAATCACCCTCTCATGCCTGCAGGTAAATGGACACACCTAACTCATCATTATTGACATGTGATTGATCTGATTAAGCACTTCCTCTGGTCCCTTTCCTGCTATCTCCAGGTCAACAGTCTGCCTTCCACCAGCAGCAGAGGCCTTTTGGACCCTCTCCGTCCTCCTCGGCTATGCCTATCCCCCATCCTCAGCGTCTCCCTCTGACTCCTCAGGGCCCCCCTGCCATGCCTCACCCACAGTCTCTTCAGCCTCCTCAGCCTCACCACATCCTCAACCCTCAGAGCAAGCCTCCACACCCTAGCACCTCCACTCAGAACCAGAACCAGGCTGCCTTTTCTCAGAACCAGACCCAGCTGCAGATCCAGGATCAGAACAAGTCCCGACCTTTGCTTCTGGAGGAGCAGCCACTTCTCCTGCAGGACCTGCTGGACCAGGAGCGCCAGGAGCAACAGCAGCAGAAGCAGATGCAGGCCCTAATCAGACAGAGGTCCACCACCACCGAGTCTGTTTTTCCCAACACGGGTAAGTCTGATAGACCTGGTCCTTGACAGTTCAGAACCCAGACTTTGTTCTTTGTTTTCCATTTATCACATTTCTTTTGAATGTGTTCTGACATTTTATTTAGTTTTATGATGTGCTTTTAGAACTCTGTTTTTTGTATCCAGCAGACTTAGGGTCTGAGATGGAGTCTATCATGAAGGCGAAGATGATGGCTTTGAAGGGCATCAACAAGGTGATGAGTCAGGGGAACCTGGGCCTGAACCCCATGGTCATCAACAGGTGTGAATCCCTCCTCTTATGTGAACTTTACAGGATGTTCATTCATACCTGGAGTTTGGTTCTTTATTACTGCCTTTTTGATTACAGGTTCCAGCAGGCTCCAAGGGCTCCAGGGGATCCAGGGGATCCAGGGGATCCAGGTCCTGAGGGGACTCCTCAGCCTCCTCACCTGGTGGGGCAGGTACGTAGGTCCTTAGCAGTAACATCCAGTCTGTCCAACACTTGTCTATCTCTGAAGACAAGAGAGTCTTCTAAAAACAGTTGGCCAGCTAAATTTCGTCATCTCTTCCTGTTAGGAAGCCAGGTTGAACCCTCAGCTGCTACGACGCAACCCACCCAGCTTTGGTCCAGGCTTCGTCAGTGAGTACTCGAAAATAAATATCCTCTGCCTTGCTTTTTCACTGAAGGAGAGGATCATTTATATATATGTGTGTGTGTGTGTGTTTGTGCGTGCGTGTATGTATGTAGGGGTGCGTGCATTCGTGCGTGTATGCTTGCGTGCGTGCGCACGTGTATGTGTGCGTGCGTGCGCGCGTGTATGTATGTATGCATATATATATATATATATATGCATATATATATAGCATATATATATATATGCATATATATATATATGCATATATATATATATATATATATATATATGCATATATATATATATGCATATATGTATATATATATATATATATAGCATATATATGATATATAGCATATATGTATATATATATATGCATATATATGTATATATATGCAATTATATATATATATGCATATATATATATAATATATATATAGATATATGTATATATATATATATGAATATGTATATATGCATATATATATATATGCATATATATATAT